>DWPV01003294.1:0-15460 GCA_018251915.1 Urbanus proteus proteus | reverse complement strand
CGGGATGACTTTCATGTTTAAATATGTATTCTTTTTGACTTTTTAAACGCGGGTAAAACCGCGGGGTTCAGCTAGTAGGGTTATATACCCTGCCGCCCATCAAACTTAGTTGAAGTTCTATTTGAAATATGCCGCATACGTTGCTACACAGAGGACGAAGTCGGAGCTCATTTAGGTATGTGTTTCTCCTTTACCACACTCTTCAAACGACAGTGCGTAGTTTACAAATATAAGCAATATTTGGTTTTCAGACTTTTACAGTAATATTTTTGCCCATATATTACATACATGATTAATAGACGTGTAAATTGGCTGCTAAAGTAACATTAATTTTAATAACAATAGCAGTAGGTGATTCATTTCTCACAGCCACAGCACAATGCTCGCCTACGGTAGGGTTAAACTTAAACGGTAGTGTCAATGAAGAATTGACGAGGTAACCAGTTAGTATTGAATATTTAATCGATCGAAGTGTTATAGGTAAAGCAGGTTTGTAAAATATTCGTATCCAATTCAATTAATTTGTGTGCGAAAATGCATAGTTAGCAGTAAAATAATATGTATGAATTTTGAAATAAATAAGTTTTTATCGGGTTGTCGGATGCAAGTCTCTTACATTAAAGTCTCTCAAATTAAATTTATCTATAAGTCCACCATGCTATTAAATAAAGCTTACAAAACCCGATAGATACTTGAAAATATAACAAAGCGGTTTAACTATTTACAGAAAAGAAGAACTCCAACTAGTACTACGAGGCACAAGTTTTTTTAAAACCAGTAGGGTGGTAGTTCGAATAGTCAAGCGTGCATTTCATGGATTTGAACTCCGGACCTCAAGCTTATTCTGTCATATAATATACCCACTAAACTATCAATGCTTTTTTGTCTGTCACTAAGCAGTCTAAGCACGCTTGTTACTAGGCAATGACTTCAATTACAGCTAAAATTCTAGGATATTTACAAGGCATTGCAAACCGGATTTACATCCCCTCAATATTTCCCGCTATTTCGGCTTATCTCAATATTGTCGAGACACACCATTCACGGAAATGGCTCAGACCTTACGTAAATAGACATAAACATAATGTTCTGAACATAAATTATTCAATATAATATTACGGAATAACACTCGGTGTGACTGCGATAGAGTAGGTAAATCAATTCCAAAAAGGTATTGCGACCGACACTTCTGGAGGAGTGGTAAGTCAAATTTTGAAATTGAACTTTACTATGACTAACTATGGATTGAAGTTATAATCTTGTCGTTACATTTTAGCACTTGCTTTACAAATGAACTCATACCCAATTAAAATACAAGCTTAATTTAAATATTAATTGGATGACTATGGGACTATATTCATAATATCATTAGTCTTTGTAAGTCTGAGATCCTATCTTGTACGATACGATATGTACGCATCTTTTAATGTGTGTATGTGGTAGTATGACGTGAACAACACAACACGCATGTTTATGGTGTGTTTGGCTGTACGCGGTGAACAACTATAAATTTCTGATCAAAGGTTATGGTAAGGCAATGCTACTAATCTGAAACGTCCGAATCAAATTTTTAAGGACAGCGTCAAGTGAAATCTTAATTTTATATTGGTTTTAAAATACTTCATTTCATGTAGGGCGTAATTTATTTTACTTGTTTATTAGTTGATATAGTAAATAATATAATAGTTAATGGTCCCTTTCGCCAATGGACTTAACTACGGACACATACTTTATATCCCTTAGATGCGTTGCTACCCTGAGGGCTGAGTTGAAATACCTAGTTTGAGTAAGTCTTCCTTTAAACCATACATAGTTTTTTTATATGATCGAAGTAGCAAATAAGCATGCAGTCCACCTGATGGTAAGTGGCCACAGCCGCTCATTGACATCTGTAATCAAACCAAGATAAGATCAAGGTTCTACCTGAGGTTGACCACAGATGCGTTGCTACCCCTGAGAACTAAGGAATCTGCGGTTATAAGGCAGAAATAGGTGTGGCGGTGGTGTCGCCGGAGTCAAACTACATAGAGTTCTACCACCTCTGATTATTATGACTACACCTTCATTGTAACTATGTATGTGTTTAATCATCAAGTACCTAGATGACCAAGCTTTACTCGGAGTTTTTTTTTAGTACATCATGTTATTTTGAAAATTATTTATTTATAACCTAGCTAGATCGATACGGTGGTTTGGGAGATATACTTATCCGAGGTGTTCCAGCTCAGTCCTTAGGGGTAGCAACGCATCTATGGGCAACCTCAGGTAGGACTTTGATCTTATATAGGGTTCATTACAGATGTCCATGGGCGGCAGTTGCCACTTACTATCAGGTGGCCTGCATACTCGTTTGCTACTTCGATCATAAAAAAATCTAAAAATGATTTAATGTTACACCCCTAAGAACGTTAAATGGGTTTAATTAATTAATTAAGTATTTTGTATGTATGAAGTCTCGTGAAACTGTAAGTCATTTTTAAAATTTATATAAGTACCAAACCTTACTTACGCAGTATTTTATATAAATAAATAAATAACGCTTCACACTCATAGCCCCATAGTAGGATTTTCTCCTGTGCCGTGGGTGCCATGGACAACACACAAGACAAGGACACACACCCAGACCAAGAACGGAAATTTAAACTCATCATTCAAATTTCCGCCTCGCTGGGAATCGAACCCAGGACCCTCGGATTAGCGGTCCGGCGTGTTAACCATTGCGCCATCGGGTCTTCAAATTTATAACATACTTAATTAATAATTAATTAATTAAGTATGTTGTATGTATGAAATTGTCACGTGAAATTGCAACTCATTTTTAAAATTTATATAAGTACCAACTTAGGCAGTATTTTATATACTTTACCCCTTCATACACTCAGAGCCATGCCCAGCAGTGGACCAATATTGGGTAGATAATGATTTCCACTGACCACTATAATTTGGTTGACCATGTTCCCACACCAAATCTGTTTAGCCAACAATTTTCGAAGTTCGTTACCGAAATAATAAGGAATGTGTCAGACTATCGTCTATATACTATGTACTGTATAAGGCCCTATATTCATACGCGAAGCGAATAATACCGCTATATACCTCAGATAAATAAAGTAGTTAGATCTATCATTCCTAAAAAAATGAAGCCATTTTAAAATAGTCGGATTATAAGTGATTATGTGAGCGTAAATAAACTGAAGGTACTACAAGAAACTACGCTAGTTTGTGTAAGTGTGTATACATGAAAGTACCGTAGTTTTTTGGCTTCATTCAAATACAAGGCGGTGAGTAATCTACCTATTTTATTTTTCTGAGATCTATACAAATAAATAAAATTGAAGCGTCTGTTTGTGATTTCAAAATAACAATTTTTACTCAATGCATATGAAAGTATAAACGATACCGTAAGAAAATGCAAATGAGAAAAATGTCTGTCTGTCTGTTTGGCTGAGGTAATCTTCTAAACGGCTGAACCGATTTTGACGGGAATTTGACTGGAAGGTAGCTGAAGGTTTAAGGCGTAACATAGGTTAATTTTGTAAAAAAACATTAGCGCGCGCGCTACATGCGATCGCGGGAGTGCCGAGCATCACTTATGTTTAAATATGTACGCGTTTTTACTTCTTTTAACGCGAGAGAAACCGCGGGGATTATAAATGCGAATGTCCGTTTATTTGTTTGTAACGCCTTCACGCTTCAAATACTAAACCGATCGCTATGAAATTTTGCACACACATAGTAACGGGTCCAGAAAAGGACATAGAGTACCTTTCATCCCGAAAAAACATACTACTCCGAGGGATAGAAAAGTAACTTTTACACCTACAATGTACCTACGGCCTCTTTGCGTGAATGTACACGAACACAAGCGAAGCTGCGGGTTAATACTACTAACCGATAAACGGTAAATTAAAAATATCTGTGACATGATTAGAAACGGAACAACGCAGGCAAGGCGGGAAAGCGTAAATAATAAATACTTGCCCATTATAATTAAATAGGCAATTCAATTTAAGATTTACATAGTTAAGATTAAAAAGCAGACAAACAGTAACAGTAGATGGACAACGTTAACAAACTGATATTCTCAAGACAATGTTGGAATGTCGATTGTAAAAATTAATTTCATACTTACAATCAATAAAGTATATTTTTGGAAGACATAATAAGATTAAAATGCTCACTACGGTATAATGCCAAAACTAATTCAATAATACAGCATCAAGTATAAGCTGAGACAATGCAATTTTCTTAAAATAAAATCTTTGGTTCGTTCGCAACAATAAAGATATCACCGAAACTTGTTCTCCTAAAACTTTCAGATATGTAGTGTAAATAAAATTCTATCTTCTGAAGTTGATATTGACCCCATTCCTGCTTGGCATCAGTCAGACGTGCTCTGTCACAGTCAATTTTGGGGATCCGTATATAAAAAGGATAGTTTGAAAAACCACTCATAAGTTTTTTTTTATTTATTTGGCCAATTTTAAATTAATGTTTGGTACATTTATAAAAATAGTGACAAGTAAATAAAGTCAGTGAATTAAGTCTTGCATTACAACCTCTTTACATACATCACCATTATAAAGCCATAATATATAGCTCATGGTTAAAAGAGATAGGTATGTTAAGTCCCAAAATTATTATTTCAATTAGAAAAAATATATTTTTGGGTATAAAAAAGGGTTAGTACCTATACGTTTTTGATTTTTTGATTTAAGTGTTTAAATTAAGCCGGAATTCCAAAACAATTATATCGATTACAAATATTATTTCAGTTAAAAGTGTAACACTTTGATGCACCTATTAATTTGCGTGTCAATTGTTGCAATTTAATATGACGTAACAAAATTGTATGATTTTTTGTGTGTATCCCCAACATCACTTATATCACTGACTCAAAAGATACAAAACATACGGGACCCGTATTGTGCCAATAGGACTCACACTTAATCCATTTATTTTTTATTCAATTGGCGCAATGCTACTCTTGAAACTTTCGGATTTGTCATATTTAATCATACAAACTTAAAAGTTTTATGACATTAAAAATATTTCTTATTATGTACTTTAAGAGAACAATCTAACGATTATTTTACCGTAACTTAAGATAATGATTGTAATTTCTAAGAGTTTGGTTATTTTTTGTAGTATTCTGTGGATTCCTATAGGTATACAAGTTTTCCTTATCTAGAGTTGATCACAGATGCGTTGGTACACTGGTAAGGGTAGCAAGTGTTTGGGACACTATAACACCCAAACTTTATTTTGGTTTTATTCTGATTCATTTAAGTTGCGTTAAATTATATATAAACCTTCCCCTTCAATCACTCTATCTATTAAAAAAACCGCATCAAAATCCGTTGCGTAGTTTTAAAGATTTAAGCATACATAGGGCTATAGGGACAGAGAAAGCGACTTTATTTTATATTATGTAATGATTACCGTATAATAATACAAGAATACGCTTTGCACCTTTCGGTGTCTACTGAGTAAATAGCTCAACTAAATATGTAGTGCTCACTAAATTCACTCGACAGCACTCATTACTAACGGGCCGAGCGAGGTCCCTACAGTTATTTACCTAATTGACCAATATCTACACGGGAATTTACTATGTACGTATAAAGGCGTAATGATACAATTAAACTAATCGATTTTTGCTAAACTAGCAGCTCTGTAAGGGAAAATCGGATAACCGTAGTGTTTGTAGAGTAACGAGCATTATATTTGGATTTTCAAATAAAAAGTTATATATAAGGACTAATCTAGAACTGCGTAGCGCGGCAGATTGTAAATTTCTGCAAGTTTCTAAAACCCTCTACGTCATTGCTTAAACATGTTTTTTTATAAATATAAATGAATATAAAGTAGCTAAAGTTCATGTGATAGTTAAAATAGTCCGCCTTCTTGGTCCACAATATTGAACTTAGAATAATGTTGCTACGGTAACCACACATCGTCATCGAATTTACGTACCAAACGCACCTACTTCTATGTAGAATTTCATCCAAATTGGTTTAATTGGTTCTAAATTCATTTACAACATTAGACCTGCTTATACTACAAAGCAAAACAAATAAGAGTATGTGAAAAGGTTTCTTTTAAATTATTATTCCAAATTGCATATAAAGCCCATGATTGTAATTACTTAATACTAGGAAGAGTGCGCGCGTTAGGTACTTCCTTTGTATAAAAAGCTTCCTGGATCGAAGATACAAGAATACAAATCTCCATTACGAACAGTACAAAGAAAGCGTGCGTCGCCTCCCAATGCTTTAATTGCGAGTGTTTATCGCCGCGATCGCTCTCAGACCGCTTTAAATAGAGGCCATACGTCACAGCCACCGTGTAATTATTTTACGCGAACACGAAAAACGACTGCAACCATACCTACGCTTACGTGAGCCCCATAATTTGTCTATTGGTTTCCATTACACACTAATATCTCACGAAACACGGGAGCATCTTCGCGACCATTTGTCTCTCAAATAAGATTTAACGCCCGAGGTCTCATTATTCCTCGCATAATTACAAACGCAACCTTCCTGCTAATTAACCTAACCTCGCCTAATTTAGCCTCCTAAGGGTCCGAGCTGGTTACAATTATAATAAACAAATTAAATTCACCGCAAAGTGTACTTAATATCGCGATTTCAATCTAACTTAACTTATTCCCTGTTTCGCGAACTTTGCTTTTAACGTAACGAAAAATGGTGATCGCAAATTCAAAGTTTTGCACGAAAATTTAGGAGAGCCTGACATCGAATCGGATGCGCCGTCGACTTCAAAGATGAAATCAGTCTGAGAATAAAGAAAGATATAAAAAATTTATACTGTTATGACGTATCCAGCGTTATGAGCTCTTAAGCTTTGACCACTATTCAGTAAAATACTTATAGTGTCGTCCGCGCGGATTCTGAAGATAAGATCTTGAATTAGATGTTGGACAAACAAGGGCGTATATGACTCGCTTTTGAGTTAGACATTTCACTAACTATTAAAATAACGCTATGAGAAATCTAAATCTAATATTCATCATGTAACATAAAAAGCCAACGTAAAGAAAAGCTTAAGAAAAGATTTACAAAACCTAGGTCAGAGACACATTATTTAGGAATTATGTATAACGATAGGTCATATTAGGCTTAAGTTTATGTTAAGTGGTTTAGACGTAAATAATACGCATAGCCTAACATTTTAATGAGTTTCATTTTGTTCTGCGATACGTTTTTTGCCAAAAGACTCTACGCGTACCATCATTTCTTAGGTTAGAAAAGTAATGACCTAATAATGTCTTCAGAGTAAAAATAAGCACAGCTATTTCAAAAACTACTCAGGACCCAACGCTCTAGCTTTACTTACTATTTTATTCAAAAAACGTCCAATACGCAAAAACACTAAGCGTAAGCGTCTGAATAAATAAAAGAGTTTTATTGCGCCAATTTTTCTGACTCGTAGGCGGCACCGAGTGGAATCACTACAAAGTTTAAACTAGTATAAATAACCACGACTTATGTACATGGGCCATTATACTCGAGAACTCTTTACTTCTTAACAGTCGATACTCGTTGGCTTTATTGCGAAACTTTCGCAGGCATTCCTCTTTTATTACTCCAATTTCGTACTAAGCCTACCCCACGGAGGGGATGGCTCGCGATCTTTATTATTTAGATTTCGATCGCCGGGACGTCTGCAAGAAATAATGGATTGCGTGCCGCTCGCGGAGGCATAGAGCTTTTGATTTGTAAACTAATAGTAAAAAGTCAGAGGTATTCGTTCAAAATTGGTTGACACCTATTGAAAGCTATTGTGGCTTTGAGGAGGGCTTAATAATACAAAAATGTGTCTTTTATGTTAATGTAGTTTACTTTAAATGCAATTTACTCTTTTGGGAATTCTAATTGCTTGATGTAGAGATGTATATTAAAAGAATAACACACGCTAATGACATTAAATAAATACTATTTCACATGCCCGACTAACAATACCTATAAAAATACTTCAAATCTATTTTAAAATTGAAATAAATTGCATTTTATATATTCATTGTCCTATCAATTCCCCTAACCGTGAAATGATTTCAACCTTCGTGTCCGTCTACTTACGTGAATATAAAATGCGCATTCATCCACAATATTAAAGTTCGATGCCAGCCAATCATTAGGCAATAGTGAATGCAAATCGCCGTGTTGACAGCGAGCAACATTCGCGGAATAGAATTATCAAGTAGGGCCGCGTTTAGGGCCGGTCCCCACTCGCTCGTTATGATACGCTGTCGTAGGCGTATATAAAATACAGTATGTGCAACTAAAAGGTCTACAACAATATGTATAGAGTATACGCCACAGTTTTGCCGTGTATAGTAAATGCGCAATTTCATCCACAATATTAAAGTTCGATTCCAGTCAATCATTAGACACTACTGAATGCAAATCGCCGTGTTGACAGACAACATTCGCGGAATAGAATTATCAAGTAGGCAAATTGTATAAGCAAAAGGTCTATAACGATATCTTTAGAGTAATGGCATGGTTTTGGTAAACTAGCAGCTCTGTGTTATTACCTATCTGGATGGTTACCAATTCCTCTTTAAAATTCAAAATGAATGATGACATCAATATATATTATATATTTTTAATTGTGAGACTCAACCCTATTATTTAGTGTTAAATAAAACCCGGTCATTCTTATTCCTATTGGAATAACTCGTTTAAGTGTATTCTTCTCTTACCATCTAAAAACAATACTCGATATTATTGTTATTATACAAAAAAATAGGTACAGGACCAGCCGTCCAGAATCAACCACAAAACATTATTCGCCACATTTGATAAGATAGTCAGCAGTATTAATTATATTATCCATTTAAATTATATGTTAATATTTTTGACAATACTTTCTCTTCACGCGAAGTTTAAAGTGTATAACGATATAGTACCTACTACAATAAACGAATATTTGAGTAGATGTTTTTTTACAATAATATCGACCGGATTAAGACGATATCGTTAAGACCTAATGCGGATCGGCTTTTACGAGTGCTTCTGAACAGCATTCAAACGTCCGTCGAGGTTGATTTAAACTCCGTTAATTTATATTCTAAAACAGAATTGCTCCTGTAACATATTGAAACTGGTACATGGGCAGTTAGTCAGCGTCAGCCACTCCGTTCTATAGGAGGGTCATAGCCAATGCAATACGGTCGAAGATTGCACGTCTAACCGATTCGAGCATATTGGATTAGAAATATAGGCCGGTGCTGGCTTATTAGCTACGGACAAGCTGCTCGAATTTATCCCGTACTGCGAATATAGATTCTATACTGAATTGTGAACCTATTTATGTAAGATTTGTATAAATTTCGTACGTTGATATACCTACGTACGAAATTTATACATTACGTTATTTTTTATTGTTAATGAACTGTGTTTAAAATAGTGTCCACAAAATAAATTGAACATAAACTTACTTACGTTTTTGTATTAATAAGTTAGACTTTATGAGTATTAAAAAAAAATGCTTTTATATAAATGAATAGATGGACATGTATTGTACTGCATAAAACCAAGATTTAACAAATTACTTTCATGTAAAAATAAAAATTTAAACAAAAAGTTAATCGAACTTGTCCAATCTACATGTGTGTTTAAAATGCGTTGTAGGCATGTAGGTAAAGCTCATTCGGTACAAAGCTGAAAGGCATATTCAAACTTATTTGCTGAAAGCAATATTTGCCGTACACACTGAGTACCTACATTTGCAAAAATGGCTTCGAACATTAAAATTACGCATCTATTTGCGGGAAAAAGTCTGCGATATTGTTTTACATATTGACATAGAGCTTTGAAAATGTCGTTGCTTTAAAATGAAAATTATATTTATATGTACATGAAATGCGATTTCTTTATATTCGAGTTTTGTAAGTCGCCCACGGACATGAATTTAAATGGAATAACTGCTATATCTAAAGTCAATCACAGATGATTTGCTGCACACCCGATAACTACGAAGACCTCCAAAAATAGGAGATCCACAACCGTCCACCGAAACGCAAGAACTATTTCACATATTTTTCTAAAAAGGTACCTTCCTGATCAAATAATACTCATTCTAACCATATATAAACATCAAAAATCACACGTAACATTATGTACACACAATTACAATACGTACTTTGAAATGTTGGTTGAGCAAAACGAGCTTAACGCTAGCTTTCGTTAAACCAAACATACCGAACTAGCTTAAAACAGTAGCTAATTGACTCGAAAGGTAATTCCAGGAAACAACTGAAGCTGTTCGTGAAATTCTGATAACTGAAAACAGAATTACGTTGTGTGTATAACGGTTTTTTGTTTATTTTCGCAGAAGAGTAACGTAACAAAGAAATAAAAATGATTCAACAGAAATTGTGGTTGTCATGAATTTAAAATCAAACGAAAAGTGTAAAATTTCATCTATAAAAGGAATACTTTAAATAATAATATTACGATGTAAAAAGTAATTTTACTTTGCAAATTAAATGAAAGTGTTTTTTACTGTTGATTTATAAAATTGTACATGCAAGCAACAAACGAGAGCGATTTCTTTTACTATTTATAAAGAAAAAAAATATATAGTACGAGACGGGTTTAACTGACGATTAAATTTAACAAAATAAAACTTTTAATATAGGTATGTATATTTTTACATAACACAGATTGTAGTTCAGAACACCTTATTGCCATATCAGTTGCAAGAGCTAACCCGAAGTATACGTCATATACCTATTACTTATACAGTACAATAATTTGCGGTTTTACCGAAGGGTCCCTGACATGAAGTGGGCATAGGAACGCATTAAACCGGCGTACAAAATATCCGCATTGTCCGAGGGTATGTAACGTCTCCGTCAGCGCAATCGCCGAGACAGTGACACGGGTTGTGGACACCCCCGCCCCCTCCCACCCTTGATTATGATAAACGACTTATGAAATTAAAACGGTCGTACAACAAGTTGCCATTCAAATGAATAAGCCCTTTGTTGAAATTCATTCCCTTGACAAATCGCTCTGCACTGTACATTGTCCGTTAAATTAAATGGGTCGCCCATAGAAATTGTTCGGCTACGAAGACAAATGCGTCAATCGCATCCGCGCTGTGGCTGTGGCCGCTCTACCTGAATACAACTACTTTGGAATTCTTAATTACAATAGATTTTGTTAGGAAAATTACTATCAACCCACAACAAGGAAGGGTCTGGGCATTATTTTCATGTTGCTCCAAGGCGGATTGGTGTAGGTTGCGAAGGGTTAGATAACCAACCCATGTCGATTTTTTTCTAACGCATAAGACCTCCGATAAGATTCTACGACTCCATACGATTTTAATGTGACATACAAATACAATTTCAGCTTACGCAGTAGCAGTCTTTGATTTAAGAACTGGTATATGGTACTGGTGTATGGATGTTTATTATGTGTTTGATGCAGTAAAAGAGTATGCACTTGATATTAAATAATTACCGCCGAAACGAAACACGATACTTTTCATTTCAAAAGGCACCATTTTTATACTTTTGTTATAAGGAAAAAATATCATTGGGACAGAAATACAAAGAGTTAACCATTTTTGAAATGTACAAGTTACTACATCGGATGGTAATGTCGCGAATGGACTGCTGGCGTCGAATGCCCAGGTAAATAATTTTACAAGTCTTGGCCACGCCACTGTCGCGCTGTAATAATAATTTTACTGGCAGCTACCTAAGAGCGAGGAAACAGTGCAAAGGTAGATAGATATCCGCTCCGAGCGATCTCTGACATCGTTCCAATAACTTTGACATCCGCTATCTTCTCCCGCGCCTTGGCCCGTTTCCTCCCTCACAAATTTTCGGCCGAAGCGGACTGTAGTTTGTTTTCTTTGTCATTTCCTTATCGCTCTGCCAAAATACATTTCATGACTGTTACGTCACCCAAAACATACTTCAGGTGAACGTGTACCGCGATCCGATAGTCTTGAATCTTTAAACGGTCGCTAACAAAAAATACACGCAAACTCCACACAATAGTTCGTTAAAAACGAAACGACACTGTCCACTCCATTACAATTTTTTAAAACAAAACTACGTTACGGCTCTCTCAACGCCGGCACACGCACACATTTAAAGCGGGACTACAATACAAAAGCAATTATTTACAAAAATCTCTTTGGAAATACCCCACAACTGCTTGTCGCAGGTAACCGCAATATTACCAGAAATATTTTATGTTGTTACGAGCACTTTGGCGCGCATTTTCATGTGCTTTTTCATAAAGGTTTAAAATGTATTTTGACCTTAAATTAAATAAATTCTGTTACATATTTTTATTGCAGCGCGTCCACACGAATTAAGGCCATTAAAATATTTTGCTCAGATTCATGGTAGAAATGTGTTGCGCCGATGAAATACCACGAACGGTGTTTGCGGAACCGTGCATATTAAAATGTATTTCGTATCGAGTTAAAATAAAATTGAACGTTTCAGTTAATTAGGTAACAATAGCATCGAAATGAACCGCTTTCGGTGGCAAATAAATCGCATGATATGGTTATTGTAATGGTTCAACGTAACTATAACATTAGTTTATTTATGTAAATCATAACCAATTTGATGTTTAGCATCCAGTGTAAAATACCTCATTTTAACGTTGGAAAAGAATTATAATTTCAAATTTTAATAAAAATGTATAGAACTGGTCATATTAATATTTCATTATTTTATTTTAGATATGACAATTTACGTACTCATTAATTTCAAATTTGTTCTTAGAAATCGTTTCATGAATTAAGCATTTATCGGTTTTAAGTAATCTAGAATTTATAAAGCGTTATAAGTTTTATAAAAAGGCATAGACTCCACGGGTTTGTGTGTGATAGTTTGTATACCTAGGTGATTTATACATAATCTTAGGTTACTCCACATATCATATGTATGTAATCTGCACTTGAATCACAATTTCTCAGCGGCAAGTGTCAAGATGTTGACACCATTTGTCGCCACGTGCATATGCTCCACGCGACAGAGCTCTATGCAGCGAAACAACATCTATTTGATTCTTATCTCAACCCCCTTCCCCTAACCACTACTGTTCCTCCTCCAACGGCCAAAATATAAACAGGTAAAATGTTTTCTTTGTGGAGAAAAAGTTCATTTCGTAGACAAGATCGTCTATCTTTTTCAAATATGAACTACAATGTGAAGTATTCTCGAGCGTCCTTCCAACGTTTAATTTTATTTTCTACAAGTACTTATATCGAGGCAAGACACAATTTATTATTTCACGCATTATTTCTTAATATTTGCCTTTATTTAAAAAGTCTATTAATACAATCACGCTAATTATGCCACGTGCTGTGACATCCAATGACATAAAAATGGAGACTTGTTCTGTTGTAACACAAATTTCTGCCATAAAATTGAGACTTAGTTGTAACACACATTGCTTTACCACATCTGGTTCTGGTTTAAAGAACACAAATACTCAAACTCAATGGATGCTACAAAAAACGAGCGCGACAGTGGTTCCAGTGCAGTCAAAACATTGTGGTTCAGCTAACTTCAAGATATTTACCATTTTACGTAGGCATATCCTTAACAGTCTGAGATTAGCATTTACAAAACGAAATAAACCCCCACAAACGACTGAATTTAAACATCTATAAAGCTGAAGAATAAATTATGTTTCCAGTGTAATATTTACTGTTCAATTCCTTTGTCTTCGGAGCAAAAAGTATTCGAATAATCGTCAAAGAGGGAGAGAATGGAGGGCTCAAGGAAAATTCCTTAACGCTAACGTAGTAAAGCTTAGCTTGGACGTCAATAAAGTGCAAGAATTCGTCGAAACTGTCTAAATAAAACGTGATTTTTATAGAAGTCATCTCGCAAAATGTTTCCAAAATCATAGCGGGCGATAAAAGTTTTATTGGCTCGCTATTGTCTCTAGAGAGCATAGGTGAGTGTGAGCGTCGGGCGGACGGGCGCGACAGCGGAAGCGGCGGCGGAAGCGAAACGCCCGCGCTTAACTCTTTTCTTCTGAAATCCACGTTTTACAAACATTGAACCAAAACAATTGCCACTTTAAACAACTTCCAACTCAGACGCTTCGCTAACAATGTTTCCAGCGTACAGTGGATTCATTTAAAAACACGATGCGATACATAAGCAACTTCGAATTAAGTATCGTAGTTTAAAATTGTTGCCATAAAAAGTTTCAATAGTAGCGATGGAGGAAATTGCATCGATTTCTATATTACTCGTATTTCTCGGGCGGCGCGGCGCTGCAAAGGAATCGAATCTAAATTCATCCAATACAAATAAAAGTATGGTACTGTAAAGTTCTACCATGCAATTAAACCGCACTCGGTACAATTCGTAGGGATAAAGAACTTTGAGTTCTTTTTGTGCGAAGTCCTTTATTTCTTGCGTTCACTGCATTGAAAATAAGTAGTAATGGAAGTACCTGGACACTTGCACGATGTCCACTCTCGCACAATTCTTGTGGCATTATTTTTAATGGGCAACTATCATAATCCGTTCTTATATTGTTATGTTCCAATAGATAGAACTCGGTTCCGTTTTGTTTCAATAGCGGAAAGCAAAGTTCTGTGCTTGTCTGGTACAAACTATTTTAAAGAAACGCATATAAGTGTATTATATCTTAGATTCGATGAAAATAGCGCAATATCCGATTAGTAAGTAGCCACTCATCACACATGGTTCACCTAATTTTAATTATTTTAGACCAATGCCCTCTGTTTACCCATTTCTCTAGAACGGAACCATCAGTCTTAACAGCCCTGCTGCTAGTCTTGTTCAACCTGCTCCTATTATCGCAATAATGTTTAACTGATCATGTAACTTCCACACATCCTTTTTACGTGAAAGAGAATATTCACCTTGAGCTGGAGCTCTGATCGCCACCAGGTCTCAAAATTCGATTAAGCCAATGCCCTGAACTGACGTCTAAAATCAAACAAAAGTGTAGGTCCAACCTGGGGTAAACTGCAGATGCTTTACTACTTCTTACTACATTTTTATCTGGCGTATCTGTGCCCTACACGCTTGTAAGTGATGGGAGTGAAATAAGGTAAACAACTCACTAGTTCGAATTGGCACCAGAAAGCGTATATTCGTTAAAAAGTTGCGCGCGAGTAGCAAATCGAGGTTGCCAACCACTATCTTGTTTTTGTCTATACGCGTCACCTAGCGCTCCTAGCACCCTCTGCCGCTGAACTTCGCTTTTATTGATCCAGATAATTTACAACTTGGCCATAGATGGCGCCATCAGTTCATTTACACATTTTAAACAACAGTTTCACGCGGATCACACGCGTACGTCAATAACAACACTCTTTTAATCGTTTCAATGTGGCGACTTCCCGCTACTCGTCAAGAGATGGCGCCACGAGTATTCTGAATCACGCTATCGAAGATTTCTCAATA
>DWPV01003293.1:0-15461 GCA_018251915.1 Urbanus proteus proteus | reverse complement strand
ATATTAGTCAATCGGACTTTAAAGTAATAGCAGTAAGGTTGAAAATGTATTATTTCTTTCTTATCTAACCCGTATAAAATGAGGCATATGTAATTGTTATTTGTATATTAATGCTTTATATATTATGGGCAACCGCCCACAAACCCAATACGGCTAGCTTTGGATCTGGCCTATGGCATGTTATAGGAATGAAATATGGGAAACTGGAAGCCAGATTTTTAATGACCTATTATCTAGGCAACATAGTACTCCATTGCATTTGTTTGAGGGACCAGGAAAGGCCCTCTTTTCATTATGTACTACTGGCTGATCCCCGCGGTTTCACCCGCGTTTAAAAAGTAAAAAATAATACATATTTAAACATAAATGTCATCCCGCTCTTCGGCTACGGTGCATACTGCGCATATAGCGTGTGCCAATGGATTTTTCAAAAATTAAAATAGACTATTTTACGCCTTAGAACTTCAGCTATCTTCCAGTAAAAGTCCCGTTTAAATCGGATCAGCCGTTTAGAAGATTACCTCAAACATACAGACAAAAAAATGCATTTTCGTTATAGATATTGTGTATACTTTCATATGCATTGAGTAAAAAATTGTTTTTTTGCAATTACAAACAGACACTTCAATTTTATTTATTTGTATAGATGCTATATTATTTGGTCTGCTATTTTACAAGTATTATACTTGATAGAGATCAAGTATATTTGTGTAGGTCAAGTATATGATTTCTCTAAACCAGGTAAAACTTCACATAATGATGATCATAAGATATATATTTTTCATATTTGTATAGAAAGTCATTATAACTTTTCTTAAATGTTAACTTAAACTTTAACATGTTTATTTTCTAGGATCGCCCAACAAGAGTTGAGACAGCAGATAGATTCGTTGAATGAGGAGCTACAAAAGGTGCGTGAGGCCCTCAACAATCACCCAGACTTGGACCCGTATGTCAAGAAGCTCATAGCTTGTAAACATAAGGTCACGGTTGTATTGAATGTGCTACAAGCTTCACAGGTTAGTTAATTTCCTCATTAATACACCATCTTTAAAATTGCAATATTTTCCAAAAAAAAAACATTTTTTTTTGTAATTTTAGTAGCATGCATCCATTTACTTTATGTATTTCTGTTCATTGACATCTATAACCCAATAAATACTTTATTAATCCTACCTAGAGCAGTGATAGCTTAGTGGGACAACAGTGATAGCCTAGTGGTTGAAACTGGGCGTCACAATGGGGGAGTCCAAGGCCTTACAACGGCAGTGTTCAGTACTGCTGTTTTAGCTTGAAGGGACTTGTAAGGAAAACATATTTATCTGAGGCATTCCAACTTAGTCCTCAGGAGTAGCAACACAAGCGTGGCCAACCTCAGGCTTGGCTCTTATCTGGGGTTCATTACAAATGTCCATTGGCGGTGTGGCCACTTACCATCACGTAGACTGCATGCTTGTTTGCTACTCCCATTGTATAAAAAAAGTCAATCTGATGTGCTTAGGTGAAATATCACCATCAAATATGATTATATATCACGCTATGGTTACGTTAGTGATTTTTTTTGTACACTAGAATTGTGTTTTGTTTACAGGATAGATTAAATGAAATCAGACGTATGATAAGCAAAGAGAAGGTAGTTAGAACAACTTTACCAGTGCCTACACCTCCAGAACCTGAGCAGAGCACAAGTGGCACAGCGTCAGAACGAGGCAGCATCAACTAAAGATGGAGACTCCCTATCAAAATCACATTGATAAGGCTGATTTTGAATTTGTTTACGAACCAGCAGAAGACAGCTTCCTCCTTATTGATGCCTTAGAAAAAGATCTACAGTATTTAAGAAACAAAAACCCCACTTTTTGCCTAGAAGTCGGTTCCGGAAGTGGTATTGTCATAACTGCCTTTGGAATGGCATTTCCACAATCGCTCTGCTTCAGCACTGATGTCAATTTTAAAGCATGCATTATGTCTAAGAGAACGGCAGCTCGTAATAATGTTATTTTGGAATCTGTGACCATGGATTTGGCAAGTTGCTTTAAAAATAAATTTGATGTTATAATATTCAATCCACCTTACGTTGTAACAGATTCTAATGAATGTGGGCAGTTCAACATTGCTGCCAGTTGGGCTGGAGGCGTGAAAGGCCGTGAAATTACTGATAGACTATTGAATGCATTACCAAAGATATTGGCCGATAACGGCACATTTTATCTTTTGTTGATAGAAGAAAACATTCCAGAAGAGGTTATTGATATTATGTCCAAAAAAGGTTTTAAATCAGAGATTGTTATTAAGAGAAGAGTTAAAAATGAACAACAGCTTGTGTTAAAATTTTATAGATAGAAAAATAAACTTTATTGAGCTCTTATAAACATTAACAATATTATATTTAAGTTTAACAAGTTTAGTGTATACAAAATAAATGCATATTTTTTATGTAAAATATGTTTTTCTTTATAATCTCACTTCTTCAAATTCTTCTTTACGGCACCACCAAACATTTTAGC
Source organism: Urbanus proteus proteus (assembly GCA_018251915.1). Lineage (NCBI taxonomy): Eukaryota > Metazoa > Arthropoda > Insecta > Lepidoptera > Hesperiidae > Urbanus > Urbanus proteus. Next base: position 12,954 of record DWPV01003293.1, on the reverse strand, counting down.
ACCTTCAAGGTTTTCATCGTATCCAGGCAAAGAAGTGCAGTCTTGTAGCCAACGTTGAATATTAGGGAATGCCGACATATCCCAACCCACTTCCTGCAATTAAAGAATTACTTCATGTACATACTGTTATTTTTGTATAAGAAATGCCTGCACATATATAATAGATCAATTGTATTAATGATCTTATGTGCAAAAAGTCCAATGATTACTTGAATTAAATTTATTACATATATTAAATATTAATAAACTGCTTATTTATGAAATCAGCAGTTCCAATGGACTCTAAATTAAAAGGCTTGGTATTTATCTATAAAGAAATTGACATAAAACTAAATAATAAAAAGATAAAACGAATGTAAACATACAATTATTCCAGATAATGATGCGAGAATGGTGGTGTCTGCAATGGTTGCATGTTCCCCTGCTAGCCATTTACTGTCTTCCAGGAACTTATTCAGGAAACCAAGTGTTGCATTCAAGTCGTCTTTTAGTGCCTGGGGTATCTCTGTGACTCCTTGGAACAACACTGGGTACTGGAAAACATGAATTTCGAAAAAAACTATATTATTATGTATGTAAAAAAATTTCATATAGGAAGAAGGGTATGAATTTTTATCCCAATAAAGTTCATAGTTTGATTTCAGTTAAGGAAAAGCACAGCCCTTTGAAGCATGCATAGCCCTGTGGATTGCATCGATCTTAACAAATCTACAACTCAGGCGCGTTCTGTAGATGGATGGGTGACCACTAGTGGCAAAAATTTCATGTAAGTTTTCGTGCTTCGGAGAGGACGTTAAGGTATTGGTTCGGGTTGTTATAGTTGGACAGCAGTCGTTAAACCTTGTTTGAGGCCTTATGTTTGAAAACATTCAACATGGGTTGGCCACTAATAAACCCGTATCCCCTCAACATATATTGGAGCAGTGGTGCAGTTCTCTCCCAGCCTCTCAGTTGTGGGAGAAGTCCCGTGCCCAGCAGTGAAATAAAAAGGGTTGCGGCATTCACTCTAGTGACTAGCATATATTCTGAATTCAAAAAGCCGCTTTCTACGAACATAGCCCCACAGAGATTTCAATAGTTTTAAGTTTTGTTAATCCTGTCTTACACACTCTTGGTTTTACAAAATACAGTTGAGTGAACACACATAAATTGTGAGAATTAAACTTTGATAGAAGAATATAAAACCAGTACCGTATAAGGTTTACGTCCGTTTTTCCATAGTAAAATTTTAGTACCTAAACGATCCGCTAGGAGAGCTGCTTCTACATGTATGATCCCAAATATAAACGAGGATCGTTTTACTAAAGGCAATTAACTCGTAGTAGAGGTAAAGAATATTGTGTATGTTACAAAATAATACTTACGCAAATCGCTCTAATTTTAGGGTACAGAAACGAGCTATCGAAATACAGCCTCTGGTTGACAACAGCCCGGCGTTGTATATCTTTCGGGTATATTTCATCGTTTGTCGCAAATTTATCCGCGAGATAACAGGCGATAGCGCGACTCTCCCACATTATAAAACCGTCATCTTCGAGAGTTGGTATGCAATGCTGAGGATTGATCTTCAGAAAACTTTCACTTAACTGTTCCTTCTTAAATAAATCAATTATGACTATTTCTAAAGGAACTCCAACTAACTTTGCGGCTAACAAGGCACCCCGAGAAGGACCGCTAACAGGAAAATGATACAGTTTCACAGGAGACATGACGATTTTTGTTTAATAATGTGATTTTTAAAAATCAACTATCTGTATCTAATAGAAGTCTACAATCTAATGAGAAGTGAGACGCCGGTGAAACTGCTATTCGAAATAATCTATTTATAGAAATCATAAAACCGGTCTGTTTAAATTATCAACTGTAAACTTGTCTGATGACGTCTTTGAGTTTGACATTTGTTTTGTTTGACAAAATAATAACAAAAACCAAAACCTTGCCTTTGCTTTAAAAGAAGGGATAGCTAAAAATGTTTTATTCATTAATATTTTATAGTAATAAATATAAAACGATTAGCAACAACAACAAATAAACAAAAATTACAAATGGTAAAAAATAATTTAAATTTTAAATTATTGGTTTATTAAACTTCCAATTTGAAGTTTTTAAAACAGCTGTTTCATAGGGATGGGCATGGTATGAAAAAATATTTTTTTTACAAGCTGGAAACGAGCATGCAGTCCTCCTGATAAGTGGCTACTGCCGCCCATGAACATTTGTAATAGACCCTAGATAAGAACACAGTCCTACCTAAGGTCGACCACAAATACATTGCTATTCCTATGGACTAAGTTAGAACGCCTTGGATAAGTATGTTTCCCTTCCCACACCCTACAAACCAGAACACAGCAGCACTGAACACTACTGTTATAAGGCAGAAATAAGAGTGGTGGTAAAGCCGCCGGCGTCCAACCACGAAGCCCTCTACCACTTTATTCCATAGCTTCTTATACTAAAGCCCTGTAGTGAGCCCTGAGTGGTTCCCTATTTCTTCAGCGTGCTTTCGGGGTTTGTTTATAAATAATTGTATATTTATCATAACGATGTAAGTATCACGCGTTCTCTTAAACTTAATTTTATAGACAATATTACTTTAAACATGATTATTTATTAAAATCGATTGTTACATTCGATTATTAGAAAAATGATCAATCAATTGAAATCGGTTTTTCACATCCCTACTGCTTTTTGTTGTTAAACTTGCCTTTTAGTATGTAAATAATTCAAATTGTTTTAATGTTTTTTACTTTAATAGTAAAGTTTATTTCATAGCTACAGCGTACAGATACAGTTTGTTAATAATTACATTACTTGCGTGCATTAATAATTGAGTACATCAATTACAATGGCTTTGAAAAAGTGTAGATTGTGTTTGAGCGATGGAAATTTTACTAGTATTTTTAATAAAATAGATTCGGATATGATATCTACAAAAGTAATGACTTTAGCGAATGTAAAGGTACGATAACATATATAACTTATGATTTACAAACAAACTTTAAAAGTAATACTTACTATAAAGTTCTAATTGTGACTTGATAAAATATGATAAAATACTAGTTAACATAAATAAGGTAAATAAGTTTTTTTTTATATGATGGAAGTAGCAAATGAGCATGCAGTCCACCTGATGGTAAGTGGCCACTACCGCCCATGGACATCTGTAGTCCACCCTAGATAAGATAAAGGTCCTACTTGAAGTTGACCATAGATGCGTTGGTACCCCCGAGGACTGAGCTGGAACACCTCGGATAAGTATGTCTCCCTTACCACACCCTTCAGACCAGAATACAGCAGAGCTTAACATTGTTGTTATAAGGCAGAAGTAGGTGTGGCAGTGGTGCCACCGGAGTCGAACTACATAGAATTTTACCACATTAAAAAGCACAATATCATGCAATATATATTTATTTATTGTAAATTAAATATCCTCTGTATGAAATAAAAATAAGGAAAGGTAATGTACAACATAAATTTCTCTTTCAGATATATCCAGAAGATGGCTTGCCAAGCTTAATATGCTCAAAATGCATAGAAGTCCTTGACACATGCTTAAATTTCATACAAATATGTGAAAACTCAGATACACAATTACGTACCTCGTTACAAAAAACAATAAAACCAAAAGTTTGTAAAAAGCGAAAAGAAATATCACAAAATTATAATACAAAGAATGAAAGCAATATATGTGAAGAGGAAATGAAAAATGATAAAAACATATATTTCCAACATGACCATTTGACATTAAACCAAGCGGTTTTGTGTGAAAGTAGAATAAATGGTGAAACACCATATTTGTTGGATAACGAAGACGATGACGTCAGGATTGATGGCAAAAAGGCCCAGAAGCAGCAGTGCTTCACGTGTGGCAAAGTTATGGCATCTAGGTAAACAAACAATGGTTATATCATTATCACTTTATTACTTTTCTCTTTATAAGACCCGCGTGGCGGAACGGTTACCATACCGGTCTGACACACAATGGGTTCCATTCCCGGCCAGACAGACATCTAAATGATGAATTTAGATTTCTGTCCTGGGTCTGGGTGTTTGTGTATTCATTTATGTGTGTCCATGGCACCCACGACACGAGAAAATCCTACTGTGGGGCTATAAGTGTAGAAAGCGTTTTAAGTTTTTTTTAAGATTTAAGATGCATCAAGTGTGCAGTTCACAGGAAGATAAGTGCAATGCCCTCTTTAGACATCAGCAACAATTATTTTAAAGTAAATTTAATTACAATTATTCAATTGAAATAGAATCAAGTATGCAGTCCACTGCTCAATGCCACCCATGGATCTCTGTAAGACACTATATAGAACTAGCGACCCACCCCGGCTGATACTTAATATACTACAGAATAACCTGATGTTATTATACATATAAACCTTCCTTTTCAATTACTCTAACTTTTAAAAAAAACGCATCAAAATCAGTTACGTAGTTTTAAAGATTTAAGCATACATAGGGATATAGGGACAGAGAAAGCGACTTTGTTTTATACTATGTAGTGACAAGGTATCTGTTTGAAATCAATCACAGATGTCTCGGTAATCTGGACGATTAAAGTGGTCAGTTTATATGTATAAAACAAGTACCTTGTATAAAAGTGATGTACTTTTAATACATCTTTTTCCAACATTGTTTTGTTTTATTATTTACAGATTTCGGTTAAAAACACATCTTAGGACTCATACAGGAGAGCGTCCGTTTTCATGTCCACACTGCAACAAGTGCTTTGCCTTGGCTCAGAATCTCAAAGTACATCTCAGGATACATACGGTATATATCTAAACATTTAAATGAAGCAAGTGTTACTTGAATTCTACTATGGTATAATTAGTATAGATGTTATTGAAATGAAATTTCTTTAGGTGTCCCATTAGAGGGGAAAATATATTAGTTTATTATTATCGATTATGATATATTATACAATACAATGTACATAGCGATCATTTTATAAAATTTTTGCTTGTTAATAATAGTACACCTCTCCCACATTTTAACCACAGAAAGCAAACTCTTTATTAATAATTTGTTTTGTTTATACAAAAACAATGTGTCTACTTTATTATTTGTTAGAACAAAGAAATGCAGTGTCAGTGGACACTAACCTTCACTATTTAGCAGTTTAATTTATAGTAGAATTACTTATTAGACTTAAACTAGGCTAGATTGCAATTATTATAAATTACTTTTAGTAGTTTAGAAGTGCAGTGTCAGTGGACGCTTACCTTCATGTATGACTGTTTAGCAGTTTAAGTTAGCGTATAATTACTCATAAGTCTTAAATTAGGCTAGCTTGTTATAAATTACCTTTCAGTAGTTTATATACACAAAAAAAATGTTTACAGGGCGAGAAACCCCTAAGATGTGACATTTGTGGAGAAACGTTTGCGCAATCGGCAGGACTAGCAGTGCATAGACGCAAGCACACAGGACAGACTCCATACAAATGTATGCTTTGTCCACGCAGCTTCCGGACTGTTGGACACCTGCAGTATCATGTTAGGTTAGAGACAAACTTCGTCTGTGTGTGGAATTGCATCATGTAAATTATGTATCATGCTTACAATGAATAGTGTTTATTCCCCTTGCTACTACTATTCTCACTTCCATTAGTAGCGGTATTCTTACTACCAGTAGTAGCACAGGTGAATGAATCAAAATAAATTAATAAATAACGCTTCACACTCGCAGCCCCACACTAGGATTCCCTGTGTTGTGGGTGCCATGGACAACACACAAGAACAGAAATTTAAACTCATTATTGAAATTTCCGCCTCACTGGGAATCAAACCCAGGACTCTCGGGTCGTCAAAAAGAGATAATGATCTTATTAAATCACATGCTAAAAGTCAAAGTGGAATCCAAAAAACTTTACGATTCATTTCTTTGTACTTTTTTTGTACATATTTTATTAACATTTTTTAAGGATAACAATATTAGACTCATGCCCATAATGGGGGGTTAGTGGAGTCCCATTTGCACCTTTCAACACTAGCGACATCTATAAAAACCTTGTTTAAATAACAGATGATAAGATATGAATTCTTATTTTTCAGACGCCATACAGGGGAAAAGAATTTCGAGTGCGACACGTGCGGCCGTGCGTTTATAACAAGAAGTGACTTGAAACGACACCTCATATCCCATACCGGTGACAAGCCTCACGTTTGCTGCGTCTGCGGCTTGCGGCTAACGCGTGCGTCGCACCTCACACGACATATACGATACACACATAATGAAGATAAACCATTTGTTTGTAATGAATGCCCCTCTAAATTCAGCCAGAAAGGCGATTTACAGAAACATAAGAAGAAACATGTAACAAAAGAGCCAATAAAAGAAATGTAATCTATTATAGATTGAAAATTATAAATGTATATTGTTTGAATTTATTGTCAATACCTTATTGTTATTTGAATGTATTTTTGTATATTATAATATTAATTAAGTAATATTTTTCCAGCAATAAAATTGTCATGTTTTAAGAAAATGCATGTTATTTCATTTATCAAGAATTCATTTACTTTCCAATACATAAAAAAATAAACATAAAACATTTTCATGTCATAATAATAATAACTTAGATGAATTTAAAAACTACCCATCAAAAGAATAATAACATGGGGTCCCCATAAAACAAGGGAGCTTCCATATGAACACAGACATATAGCATATGAAGTTAGGGTTGTTATTCTAATCATCTAATAATCAATATAAAGCGTATATAACTAATGATTCTGATACAAAATTAGTTAATACATTTAAATGCTTGAAATACAAATTAACTCTATTAATTCATTAAATAATAAAGTAAAATCGGTAACAGGATTTGCCGATATAGTTGGTATTACCGGTTTATTAAAATCCCTTCAATGTAGTTTGTTGATGGTATGGTAACACCAATTCGAATTTCGAAATTCGTTAACGTTTCTTTTGAAGAGTTGTCTGGAAGTTGTGTTTCTTTGTGAATTTGTGAAAAATAATTGTGTATTTGATACGTTGCGTTGTCTAAACGGTACAAAAACTTAAGCTTCGAGTATTTACTTGAGGATTAAACTTAATTGGTTTTCTATTTTAAGGGATTCTTGTGTTAACATAAGAAATTTGTTGACAACATGTCCAGGGACATCTACTATTCAGAGAAATATTACGACGACGAAGAGAACGAATACAGGTGAATAATACCAAAATATTATTTCAAAACTTATATATTACATATACAAATTCCAAGGTTTGTTTTGAATATTTAACTTTACATATAATAAAAAACCATTACTCGTAACAAACTCTTAAAACATTTTGCATTTTAGATTATTCATTGTGAGGACAAAGAGATGGATTTCTATTTTAATGAAAACAGCTTGTTATTATATTTATATAAATAATTTATATCCTTACTTAGGCATGTAAGGTTATAATTTGATATGAACATTCTTTTTTTTTATATGATCGAAGTAACAAACGAGCATGCAGTCCACCTGATGGTAAGTGGCAACTGCCGCCCATGGACATCTGTAATCAAACCCAGATAAGATCAAGGTCCTACCTGAAGTTGACTACAGATGCGTTACTATCCCAGTGGACTGAGCTTGAATGAATCAAACAAGTATATCTCCCTAACCACATCCTTCAGACCAGAACACAGCAGTGCTGAACACTGATGTTATAAGGCAGAAAAAGGAGAGGCGGTGGTGCTGCGGAGTCGAACTACATACAAAGCTATTCATCCTTCATTCATTCATCCCGACATTAGAAAGTTTCTTTCATACAATTTATGAAATTCAAACTTCTGTCTCCAAATGCATAAATTAAGAGTTGGATACAGATATCTGGTATAGATATGTACGGGAATTGACAACTAGGAGCTTTCTTGAAGATTGACTTAGTATGTTTTGCTCCTTATTAATACTCATTTTGACATCCTGTTTTTTCTACATAGTACACCTATTTTTGTTTACTATATGGATATCATATTACCCTTTCAGACACGTGGTGCTTCCAAAGGAGATGGTGAAGCTGGTGCCGAAGAACCACCTGATGTCGGAGCAAGAGTGGCGCAGCATCGGTGTCCAGCAAAGCCAGGGCTGGGTACACTACATGACGCATCAACCTGGTTAGTCATTATCATTACAAAGTATAAAACAAAGTCTTTCTCTGTTCCTATATCCCTATGTATGCTTAAATCTTTAAAAGTACGCAACAGATTTTGAATGCGGTTCTTTTTAATAGATAGAGTAATTGAAGAGGAAGGTTTATATGTATAATAACATCAGTTTTTATCAGCATTGCACCCTCGCGGAGCCGGGGCTGGTCGTTAATTTAAAATAATCTCATTTGTACCTAACCTGTATCTTCTATCTTCCTATTTTATCTGACGTTGGTCGTGGTGACCTGCAGTTTCGTGTCCAAGCCCTGCCGGACAGATATCTGAATGATTAATTTAGATTTCTGTTCTGGGTGTGGATGTTTGTGTGTCCATGGCATCCACGACACAGAAGAAAATCCTACTGTGGGTCTATGTGTTGAAAGAGTAATTTTTTATTTCTGTATTAACTACATTTTTTATTACCGTCAGTTCCCCTCATGGTAAAGGGTACGGCATGCTCGTTTGCTCAATTACATAGAGAAAAATAGGCTGAAAAAGTACAGATAAATATTTTTGAGGGTTGGGAGTACTTATAACATCATATTCGTACAAGGCATGAATGAGTTAGTGATAATTGTTGTTTTATGTTTTTAAATACTTTTTTATTGCAATATTATCATTTTAGTTGGAATTTTCGGAAAACATAAGTATATATTTTAATAATTATATTTACTGTATTTGAACAGGCCTAATGTAGACTTAAAAAAAATTAAGCAAGTTGACTTATCAATGTATTCACGCTTGGATGTATTTTGGATATATGGATTGGATGTATTTTGGAGATATAGATATGGATGCTTTGGATATGACATATTATGGATATGTTTTTTGTGTACATTTTGGTTACTGATGATTTCAGCAGTTCTTTGTTTTGAAAATCTATTATTATGAATATTTAATACCAGCTTTTATCTTTTCAGAACCGCACATTCTTCTGTTCAGGAGGAAGAAGACCACACCCCCTGAGAAGAAGTAAACAAACAGTGCTTGAAGGCTGTGTTTAAGTAAAAATTGTAATGTACAGTTCTGTCATGAGATTAGATGTAAATCTAGTATTAGTTCCTGCCTATAACAAAGATTCATTTGTTGCATGATTATAGATATAGTAATCAAAATTTGTTTTCAATTTGTGCACAAGATAATGAAATGAAAACAAATGTAGTGTTATGTTAAAATAATATATTAATTGTAGTGTTTTTCGTTTGTTTATGGGCAGAAAGATCTTCATTCCATGAAATAAGAGTAAGTTAGTCATTATTTGTAAGGTAGCTATGAGACCCACTTTTAATTCATTTCGAGGGGAATAGGTGTTTTTAAGTTTAATGTGACCTTTTAAAATGACTAGCAGTAGACAATAATCAATGTTATGTTTGACCATGTGAGCAATTTTATAATTTGGTACTATTTCAAATGTAAGTAATAATTATAATTTAAAGCTAATTAAACAGTAAATTGCTGTTATACATCAGTTCATTATTTACACTGAAGTTGGATCAATAAATAAATTATTTGGTGCTATGCTGTTGTTTCATTGCAGTGTGTTAGTGAAACCTTATTGTATTGTGGCGAGGCTATGTTCATATAGAAGTGTAATAAAGAAATAATGTAAGGGTAACTTCCGAATGCAAGGAAATTCGGCTTATACTTTAGTAGTTAGCGGCCAGTTAGAATTCAGGCACAGAAGCTGTACCACATGAATGCTGTATCCCTATTACGAGTATATTATGTTTAGTGTAGACGCATTCTTCGTTAATGTTTCGGTCTACACATCTACATGCAGCCCTCTTTGCCACTCTTTTGGATATTATCACTTTGCTACGGAATAAATGGGCATAAACGTAAACTGAGATTGTATCAAGAAAATGTTACAAACTCGTACTAAGTGTACTGATATAACTTAAGTGCAAGTAAGCACTGTGATATTTCTTTCGATTTGGAAGAAATAGCGTTTTGAATTATACTGAATTTATTTTTATTCGATGTTACCCCAACACACCTTAATACATATATACAAATAGTATTTTTTGCTATAATCCACATAAAGACAATAATTATGATAATTAAGCATTACATGTAATTAAACATACATTTAATATGATAATTAAGTAGCTTGGATGAATAGATATGAGTTTACTATCAGCGCTAAATACCCAAAATCTTTAGATGGCTTTAATTAAGTTCAGGCTTGGTGTTACAAGGTAAATTATATTATTTTTCATTCATAAACAAAATTACCATTCAATTTTGCGATGTGTTACAGTTCGAATAAAAACTACTTTATCATACAAATTTTTGACATTTCGGCTAACCGCATAATGCAAAGGAGCCCTAAGGCAGTGTCAACTATTGTCTAATAAAAATAAGGGGAATATCAAAAGTAAAACTAAATTAAATGTAAAATGAAAGAATAGTGTTAAAGAGTATCGATTTATTTCCTCTTTTTCTTGGCAGTGGGTGATAAGGAAGACATCTTGACAGAATCAGGTTGGGAGAAATCCAAGGTTTCCACCTTCAGATCATCCGTGGAAACTGTGTCTAGCAGGTCAAGGCCTTGCAGTTGCTCCTGTTCCAGACTGTGGAGCATCTGGAATCCAGGCTCCAGGGAGGGGGTGAAAGCATCAAGTGCAGCCGGGAAGTGTAGTTCAGGAACTTCCTCTAGTTTTAACTGCGGCGGGATGTCCCCCACAGCTAATGCTTCACATTGGTTACGGAGAACCTCACACTTCTTTTTCATTCTAGAGTGGTATCTTAGGACACGGTTTTCGTAAAATTCATGAAGACTTCCAATTTGGAGATCTGAAAATACTTTAGACACGACATCAGGAAAACCTGAATGAAGCCCGCCCGCCTCTCTATCGACTGCATTTCGCAGGAGTTTGCCCATGTTTGTTAAATATATGTCCAAGGCATCCGCGACCGCTGTAAGGGCTGTGTTGGTGGCGGAAGCAATACCGACATGTCCGATAGCTATTGCCGCGCATTGTTTCAAAGCTCGCTTGTGACTCTCATGCGTGAAGGGCAGTATAACAGGGCCGTTTCCACGGGAAAATTCGCCATACTGTTTTGGTAATAAGTTTATCGGCGGCACAGTTTCATGCACCATTTTCACTTCAGGCTCAGCGGGGGGCGGCGGTAAGCTCAGCGCGCCAATCCTTACTCCTTCAAACACTGCGTTTTCAGTCTGTTCCAGAATGCCTGACAATTGCCTCGCATACGCGTGTAACTGTAGGGTATGGGTGATTATATTTGGTTTCGGTAGCTCTATAGGCGACGACTTAACAGTTATAGGTATTTCTGGTATATTCTGCATTCCTAGTTCGATGATGGGATTGAAGTTCACAGTTTGTAGCACGGTCTCATCATTTTCTTCGCCCTCGATTTCACCCCACAGTTTTCGACCTTTCGACATGTTTCTTGTATTATTTTATAAGTTTACACAATATTAGAGTTTAGCATTCACACAATAACCACTGTATTGAAACAAAACTTAACGAAAACCACGGGCTGTGCGTGGTTGTTTTTTGTTTTGTCCTTTTTTTGTTGTGAACTTGTCAATCTTGTCATTAAAGCTCAAGAATTAATGACTGTCATCTGTCATTATTGACACTATTGTCAATGTCAAGTGTTTTTTTAAATTGTTTTCTCGACCTTAGCATCTTGCTTTTTGTCTTAGATTTATTTAACTGTATCCATGAAAGAAAGAGACAGCAGGAAGTGCTATCTAGGGAGATCGACACGACTGTCAGTATGATAATATAGTCAATATTATAGTCGACGATCTAAAAATACTCGGTTACTTTGAGATAAGGTCAAATTTAAATTGTCACGTCGGTTATACGATTCAATCATTTTTCAAAAATATTCTGTACGTTAATGTTACATTGTTAATAGTCCACACAAAAATCTTATGTGAAATACATAAACGGGCGTAAACGTAAACCGAGATCGTATCAAGAAAACTTTACAAGCTCGTACTAAGGGTAAATATCTCTATTTTTATGATTAATCTGATCTACTTTCGTTCTTATTATTATTTATTTGCCCGGTGGCAGAACACCCACCTATTCCCACCCTATTGATATCGTGAAGCGGTTCTAGCGTTTCCTTGAAATGGTGTGGTTGTGTGTACAATGAGACAACCAATTCAGTCCTCAGGAGTTGCAACGAATCTGTAATTGACTTCTTATAAAATCCCTGTTCCATATGAAATTGGTTTAAGATGTCCGTGGGCAGCAGTCTTACAATCAAGTGCACTGCATGCTCGTTTGTTTCAGAATTTTATTAAAATATTAGGTATTTTGTTGTTTATCCGCTTTTTTCCATTACAATGTAGGGATTTAATTCATATTCATATATTACTTAATCCATCGGTAGACTAAGTTGAACTGCTCCTCCAAACCATACCTTTCAATCCAGATTACAGCCGCCCCTAACACAGATATTATTAGGCAGGAACAGGACGGTGGTGCCGTCATTTTGTATTATTTACATTTTCTTATACCAATATCACCAATATGCAAAAGATTTAATAAGGTATTTCAGTAGGTGGTGGTAGGTGGTAGGTTGACACCCACTGATACGTTGCTACCCCTAGCAACGTATCAGTGGGTGTCGTTCATTACAGATGTCTATGGACGTCATTGGTCACTTACCATCAGGTAGGCTGGATGAAAAAGTGCCTTATTTAAGTTCTCAAGCTTAAATAAACGCCTCCCTCGCATTCTTTTGCAGAACACTACCACACATGTGGCAACCATTTTATGCTCAGGAGTGGTAACGCATCTTTGATCGACTATGGG
>DWPV01003292.1:0-15461 GCA_018251915.1 Urbanus proteus proteus | reverse complement strand
GAATACCTGAAAATTGATTTAAATTATTTTTTACTTTTTTGTGACTAGGAAGTCGGTTTTATTTTTTTGTTAATTTAATATTAATCATTTCTTTCAGTTCCGAGTCCTCGCTAAGATATACGGGCGGCTCTTCACTGTCATGGGTTGCACTTTTATTATCTTATTATATGTTTTAAATAAATGGTAATGTATAACTCTTAAATTAAATTTCAATTTTTCCTCTTTGTTATTGTTTTTATACATAATCATAGTTTTGTTCTATTTACAGGGTCATATCGTGGACTCAAGTATTTACAGGTAAGTTTTTATTTTATTATTATTATTATTATTTTTTATTATTATTATACAAATAAACAATAGTATAATATATATACGACTTATAGACAAAACAAAATAAAATATATTTATGGCACGTCCTTGTTAAATTCTTTTAAATTATTTATGATTTTCTTTACATGATTTTCGAATGATTTAATGCAATTTTGCTTTTTTACGATTTCACTTATATCGTATGGGTTTTCTACATTTTCCATGTTGCAGGTGAATATGTGATCGTTCCTTGTTAGATGATACTTCGGGCAATTTTCCAAAAGGTGCTGGATTGTTTGAGGTGAGGTTGAATCACATGGACATCGATCTGTGCTTTTTATTTTGAATCTATTGAGAGCTAGGTATTACCTATGTGTTATCCACATTATTCGTTTTTACTGTTGTAAAGCGGGTAAAACCGCGGGGATCATCTTGTAATAAATATTTAGATAACTCTGCAAATATAAATAAAACCACAACAAAAGCCAGCCACATTAAATTCGTCTCAATTTTCAATTTTCCTCGAAATTAGATCACGACATTCACTGACTCAGCGAAACCTTATTCAAAAACTGATAGGTAATTTATTTCTAGACTTTTCTGAGAACCCACAGCGAGGTACGAGATGGTTCATCGATTTTAGGATTCAGTGGAACTACTTATCTTATGACCTTTAGAACCAAAGATGAAATTTAGTTCTTATTTTTTCACCATTTATTTTGGCTTATCCTGATAATGAGAAAACTATTGACCGAGTGGGTAGATCTTATTTTCCTTTAGTTTCTCCCTCACCATTTTGTTATATGTTATATATTATTCCAAGTAGGATTTCAGTTATGTTTAAATATGTATTCCCTTTTACTTTTTAAACGCGGGTGAAACCGCGGGGAATTACTAGTTTGTTTCATAAAAACACTTGTTATGCCCTAATGGGCCAAGAACCCTTATTTAAAATTCATAATACAGATTTTATAACCGAAAATTAAAGGAAACAATAAACCTTCCCCTATCTTGGGCGTAATACAGTTAATTAAATTACTTTTAACAAAAAAAATATTAAAGTTCATCATTAAACGATACACTTTCCTTAAACTACGCAATGTGGTCACGTTAGGGTGACCACAAAACAGGTGATAGATTCTCAAAGATTTATTACATAATTAGAACATCCGGAACCCGTAAAATGGTTACCATTCACTTTCTTATTAAAATACACTCAAATTAAATTAAATTTAAGCCCATTGAAACTTGTCACACAAAAATGGTGTATAAAGAAATAGATAACAAATTTTAACTCAGAGCAAAAAAGATAGACACCCTCATCCTAAACAAAATATTCAGGCATCTTCTCCCCATTTCTTTAAGGAACAAGTCATAATAAAAAAGTACATTTACCTGTTACAGATAATTACTCAGATTTTTTCAATATGAAAATCTTTCTTTTCGATCCAAATATTTCGTCAGTTTCTAAGATTCTCATTTAACCTATATTTCTTACACTTAACTATATTTATCTGAAGTTTATAGTTAAGTATTTTGTTTAAAAAATACTTTGTTTTGCCCTACACTATGACATAAAAATCTGTTGAAAGTATATTTTGGTATTTAAAAACATAAACCGTTATGTTAAAACTTGAACCGTGTGTAATATTTCTTGATTGTAATTTTATATTTCCGGTAAACAATTTATAGGCTTGAACCGACTAATTAATGTTATATTAAATGTTTTAGGATTTTTAATTCTACCTTTAAGTTATAATGCTTATTAAAATAATTATGACATTTATCTATTCTTATCTGGGTAGATAACTATAATCATAGTAACTAATTCTTAAATTGATTATAGTCCCTTAAAATATAAATTTAGGTAATTGATATGAGATAAATAGACAAACTTATTAATTTAGTGAAAATAACACCGATGCTTTGTTAAAATGGCTGTTAAGACAATACGTGCATTCAAGTGACGAATTTAGACGTGTTTATAGATAAAATATCTACTATTAAAATATTTTAAAGGTGGTAGAGCTCTTTGTTGTTCGACTCCGGCGGCACCACCGACACACCTATTTCTGCTTTATAACAGCAGCGTAGCGCTGCTGTTTTTTGGTTCGAAGGATATGGTAAAAAGACATATTTTCCGAGGCGTACCAACTTAGTACACCGGGGTAGCAACGTATTTGTGGCCGACCTCAGGTAGAACTGTGATATTATCTAAGGTTGATTTCACATATCAATGGGCGGCAGTGGCCACTTACCATCAGGTGGACTGCATACTTGTTTGCTACTCTGATTATATAAAGAAATATAATTTTTAAATATGTTTTGTTTGTAAATGTATTTTGTAATTATTCAGAAACGATTGGAATTGCTTGGTAACAAATGGATCGCAGAATCCACCTCAGGACATGCCCATTTTATTACGTAAAAAGTCGGTAGTCAACCTCAGTTCATATATCAGAGTCCAATTAGAACGCAAGACATTGTAATATAACTTTCTCTCAGACTGGTTCATAATTCGTTAGTGCTCGCCCCGCGGCGATACTCGACATTTGTGACCAGAATCTAGATTGTAAATTAATAAACATGTTTCGTCTGATATGTGAAGTGACGCAAAGGATTTACGGTCTAAATCTAGAAATAACTTAGACTTTCTTTAAGGACTTGTTCTATTGCAAACTAACAAGCAATATGCGCTGAATTAAACAAATTTCTGTCTTTCGTTTT
Source organism: Urbanus proteus proteus (assembly GCA_018251915.1). Lineage (NCBI taxonomy): Eukaryota > Metazoa > Arthropoda > Insecta > Lepidoptera > Hesperiidae > Urbanus > Urbanus proteus. The sequence goes on along the minus strand of DWPV01003292.1, from coordinate 12,425 downwards.
ACACATTTAAGAGAACAACTTGGTTAGAATTTTTTATTTATAAAGGAGAATATTTGTGAGATGGATGAATGCAAAAAATTAATGATTGTTGCTCAAAAAAAACAAATCTTCGGGTTACGATGTAAATTGGAACACGGATAGTTAATTAATATGAACATGGGTTGATGAATATACTTAAGCTCAGTAAAAAAAAAAAAAAAACAAAAATTATACTTTCTACCGTAGTTTTTATTCTGGGAATGGCTTTCCCAGTGGTGCAAATACACAATCTCCTTTAGAACAAGTTATCGCTTCGTTCGCACGCCTCTCGAATTGCAACCTGTTCCTTATAAGTTAATTATTAAATCAAGTGCAAATTATTTCATAATGATGATTGAACTAATCTCTTAGGCTGTTAATCTACAATTAATTAAGAATGTAAACATTAACATATTCCTATTAATCTACTCGCACTCCAGAAATATCGGACATATGAACATACGTGTGTACGAAGTTATATAAACTAAAATAATTTCGTCAATAGACAAAAATGCTATTCTTGGAAAATAAACTGTGGGAAGAGGGAAATAACGCTAGATAGGGTAAGCATGAGCTTTTAAAATTAACTGTAACCGATTATTGTAAATGACATGAATGCTATTGACTGCTCTTGCATATATTTTAGTACCTACTGATAGAAGATTGTTTTTTTTTAATATACAAGTAAAACGTCAAGGAAAAAAACAAAACTGTTAATTAATTTATAGGTTATTAATTATATAAGTTATTTTTAGGTTCTTTGTTTATATTTAGTTTTAGTTATAGAAATAAAAATATGTTAATTAGGTACTTCATATTAATAAAGATCATTGACTATGTAGGTACCCAACAATAAAAAAGGGAAAAGAAACTGTTATCAGTAGGTACAATTAATATCATTGCTTATTAGAATCATTCAATGTGCATAACATATGACATCAGAATCTTTGTTAAAAATAAAATATATCAGTGAATGAGATCAGTGCTATGAATAATCGGGACAAATAAGTACTTTTTGTATAACTAACATACTTTTTACCTAAACACTAAATTCTTATCTTTCATAATGATTACCCGAATAACTATTTAATTCAATGTTTTAAAATGATAACGAATAATATTTTGGTTTATTTAATATACATTAGATGATATTTAGAGTCGGAAAAAACAAGTGTGACTAATCAAAATACCCTGGAGATGTCAATAGGTACCTATGATTGTCGACTCTAAAGATCTAACGCACATAGGATTCCTGCGCAAGCAGACGTCTTAATAGTCTAAATTAAGTCTCTGGGTCTGGTTGTCTATGTCTAAGTTATGTTTTTTTTATATATTGAAGTGGTGAAGAAGCTAGCAATCTACCACCGCCTGCGTGTAATCACTGCGGCCTATAGATATCTACAATTCTACAGTCAACCCCTTATGGATCAAAGTTCTTCCTAAGCTAGTTAATGCGTTGCTAGTAAAGAAGACTAGCTAGCAAAGAGTTTGGACGCCACATATAAGTCCATTCAAACCAGCAGGGCTACTCACATCCCAATTCCAATGCAATTTGTCAAAGATGACGTAATTTTCTCGTAAAATACTTCCTGAGGTACTCCCGGAGCGCTATGACATGGGGTTCTTCAAAAACGGTGCAAAAAGAGCTCTCCTTCAAAGCCGGCGATGCATTGGCGACTCCTCTGGTGTTGTAAATGTCCATAGGTGGCAGTGACTACTTTCCGTAAGGTCTGCCTTATCGTTAGGTAAGGTATTATTATAAAAAAAAACCGTTATAGTGGCCGGTACGATCAAATATTTGAAGAAACGTTTAAACAAAGTTTATGTGACTTCATTTAGTAAATTTATATTAGTTCACCCAATGCCCACACAATTTTGAACTCAAGTTCGACCCAATTTCAATCCCAATCGGACGGTATTGGTTTCGTGAGTACCAATGCAGAATACAACAGCGCTTACCACTTCTATCGGGTAAAAAAGGTATGGTGGTGCTTCCGACATTCAACCATGAAAGGTTGAAGTCCCTTCAAGTCCCTTTTATGTACCAATTACATCATTTTTTGTAGAAGAAAATGACCACATAATGAATGAACAACAAAAGTGAACGTGTTAACTTATTTCGAACCGCAAATACCTACGAAGCCTACATCGTGCCGAATCCGCATTGTACGGTAGTGAACCCCATGTACAGTTTAAGCTATATTTATCGCTGACACTAAGATGTCCTTGGACGGCAGTGGACTCTTATCAGCATGAGGACTTATCGTGGAACACCCATAAAAAATATAACCGAATTGAAAACCTCCTTCTTTCGATTTCTTCCTTTTAATATATCTGTCACAAAATACCTGCGTCCTTTACTATGAAAATATTTTTTTGTTTGATCTTTGCTAAGTAAAATCTATTCAGGCTTAGTTATTCAATCTGAATGGAAGTCCGATACACGTGACTGTGGCATTGTATCTTATACTTTAAGATAAAAATGATAAAATACTATAGTAAATTATCAAGTACAATTGTGATACATATTAATTACGATAACATATCAACAAACGCCAGTATTTTTCCAAATATCTGAAAATAACTTTGGTATCTGTCTTATTATCTACTTAAATACAAATACCGGCAAATTCACTGACAATGCTCTATTTAACCCTGATATTTTAGAAAAATTAAGATGCCTATTATAAAATTGTATAAAAACTGAAAAAGATCATTTAATGACGTCCCGATTACGTCATTAAATGATCTTTTCAGTTTTCAGGAACATCAACTAAAATTAAAATTGAGATGTTTTTACTTATCTTTATTTGACTATTAGGATTTGTCTAAATTAGGGATTGTCTTGTATTTAAAATTCTTAATACAGTAGAGTCACAAATCTAAGTTAAAGAAAAGACTTTTCTTAATTAGGGATTGTCTTGTCTTCAAAATTTTTACTACAGTAGAGTCAAAAGGTAAGGTATTGTAATATAAATACAAATATAATATACTTTCTCTTTGTTACTGTTATCGCTTAGCTTCAACTGTACGCAGGCCGCAGTCCGTCAACCCAATTAAACGGAATTTCGCAAGCACGAAAGTTACTTGCACGGCTACTTTTATATGTTGCTTGACATGCCTCAATACCGTTATTGATCTATTGCAGGGGTTCCCAACCTGTTCTTGAACAGGGGCCACCATTTTGTTGATAACAACCACGATATGTACATCTAGGTACAAAATAATTAATAAAATTTAAATCTACACTAGTGAATTTCATTAAAACGACTTTTTATTAAGTAGCTTGAATGAATGTGATTTTTGAGCTTGCATTTGCTTTAAAATTTTGGTTATATATTACGTCTGTAAAACGTGGACTATGATTTCCTGCGGACCGTTGGTTGGCAACCAATGATCTTGCGATAAAAGTACTCACGTCGACAATCAGCGAAATTTTGCATCTATCTCGTTATCGTGTTATCTCGGTTAATGACTTGTACACGTCAGACCAAGACAATGCTTCACGGAACATTCCATTGGAAACTAGTTTGCTGTACGAGACCGGATATTAAGACGATCACTTCCCAAATATTTGAATATCTAATTGTGACAGTCCTAGGTCAAGATCGGTTGGTACTAAGACTAAATTTCAGATTAGTCCTCAAGATTGCCGGAATAACATAATTTGTAATAATATGCATAACATAATAACAAATTATGTTATTGGAATAACATTTTGTATTGTTTGTATGTCCTGCCTGAATAAATTAAAAATGAATTCTAGTCGAGACATCCGTCAACTATGTTTTAGATTAACAAAATAATCTTAACATCCAATCCAATCAAAATTCCAATGAAACAATTATTTTTTCAAAGATCTGAGACACAAAATAGGTCATTTATTTCAAGTTCACCCGGAATATATAACCGTAAGTAGATCGAAGAATGAAAATTAAAACTGTAACAAAATGACGGATTTTGGTTTGTATGCAGTTACAGTTTTATACAGATAATTCCGTTTGCAAGCAGCCTAATTTATGACGAATTGCTTCTACAATTTTTAATTAAGCAACTTTCGTGTCACATTTTAGACTTATCTTCCTATCTTATCTGTAGTAAAAACTGCGATTTGCATTTAAGATCCGATGACACGGATACAGGTATCTCAGATATTTCCACTGACAGATAAAATGTGCATTAGATACAGTAATGCAGAATTTTAATATCGAAACATATCAATGAAATTAAGCGTCTGTCAGTAAAGGAAACAAAATTAAAACCAAAATATTAACTTGCTATCACAAATGCAATATAGTTATCATCTCAGTTACAATTATATTTTTTTTAACATGGCGCTAGAAATATTTCTCTATCTGACCTGGCTATTTTAAAAATCGATAGAGAAAATTCTCATTGAAAAGTCATTTTACATAATGTGTATAAAGATACATTCACTCCGAATACCAAAATACTTTTCGAATCGACTTAATAGGAAGGCGCATTTATTAGTATACCAACTTCGATTACTTCGAAAATGTCAAACATTTTCCCCGAAAATGGGGAATTTTAAATGCGGACATTACAGAACCATAGAGTTATTATCCATAGAGTAGGAGAACCATAGACGGATCTGTTAGTGAGAGGAACCAACATATAATAAAGGAGGGAAAATGAGAAGCCTATAGGTACTTATCTTTGTCTAATCACCTTATTAGATTAAGTAGCCTCATTTGCTCTTTTTTGGGATGGACACATTTTAGTTTGACTCGCCTTCATCCTAACTCTATGTACAGAACTACAGAACGTTATCGACATAAGTGTTGCTATCTCAAATAAAACATTGTTGAAGTTGTCAACACCAATAACGACTGGTCAGTTAATTCCCAATAAAGAGAACTGAAACTTGTTGGACAATAAAAATACTGCCACTAGCGAACCGCTGTTTTATTGGTGGAATAAAATTTTATCGATGTCCGATTTGGTCGAACAAACTAGAATTGGGAAAGATTTTTATTGCGGCACTACATGCTGTTTACCTGATGTTAAGACTGTGCCGCCCATCGTTAATGGAGTCATATGTCCAACCACCTAAGCTTAGGTATTTTAAAATTGTTGATTAAATTTACTAAAAATAAATAGAACTTTGCAGAATTTATGGTAAAAGAAATCAATGGGTGTTTTAAGAAATAAATATGTATTATATTTATTTGACGACCTGCGTGGCGGACGAACGAGTAGTATATCGGTCTGACGCGAAATTGGTCCCGGGTTCGATTCTCGGCCAGACGGGTATCTGAATGATGAATTTAGATTTCTTTTCTGAATCTGGGTGTTTGTGTATTCGTGTATGTGTGTGTTTATGGTACCCACGCCACAGGAGAAAAGCCAACTGTGGGGCTATGACTGTAGAAAACGTTTAAAGTTTTTAAATTTCCTCGCTGATATTTTTCCCTATATTTTTGTAAGATACATAAAATACAGTAACATACCACTACAATAAAATCTGTGAAAACTACCAAACTGACAAGTTCAATATACAATGAACTATAAAATTACATAAGGTATACGAGCTACCCATAAACGGTGACATTAAACATGCAATCGCCCAAAAGTTCAATTGCAAGTAAAAAAGCAATAACATGCATTACTGTCCCACTGCTGGGCATTGGTCTTGTGTCACGTTGTAGAATTTATGTCATAGTTCACCAGGCTGACCAGGCGTAGACTTCAAACAACTTCGGCAAAGTTTCACCTGACTGCGTCAGAAGGAGGGTAAAGTTTTTGTATGTATGTATGTATGTATGTATGTATATATGTATGTATGCCTATTTCTTTGGCATACCCTACAGCCCAAACTGCGTTTCGGATTATAACATACGAAGTGTCGTTGGATTCGTTTTATATAATTTTTAAATATAGTGCCTGAAAACTAAAAAAAAGAAGTTTTAAGGAGTCCGGTTCTTTATTTTTAAGATAATATTACTAGTCTAAAGAACTCTATAGCTCAGGCTCAAGTATCCATACAATTTTTTCCTTCACTTTTAATTAATATCTAATACTAGTACCTCTATATCGCGCTTAGTTTTTAAAAACATAAGGCATAATCCAAAAAACCAAACCACACCTAAATTGCGGTGAACGACCGGGTAGATCGCGGACGATTAATCCACAGATTGGCTTCGAATTAATTTTCACCCATCTCGTGAGATAAACGTCGTTAAAATTTCTGTTTAATTACGAATACGTGCGATGCGAAAGTGTGCTTAGAATGTTGTTATCGATTGTGCAGTGTTAAGCGGCATACTCACTGGCTGATAACAGCATGGTTGAGCGGGTATCGGACGTTACCCCTTGTACGCACGGCTTTAACTGTGAAACTATTAAAAACTATTTACTGACTTCATTAAAAAAATACTTTCTACACTATAGCCCCACACTAAGATCATCTCATGTGTCGTGGGTGTCATAGACACACAAAGACGAATACACAAACGCCTAGACTAATCTAAATTAAGACAAATAAATTAATTGTATTTCAAGCATCGAGGTTTTCAACATCTAAAATATACACCATTACATAGCCTACCAGGATTCGAACCTGGAATATTCTGTTTCAGATTCAGAGGATCACTATGTTAATATTTAAGCAAACGCTTTGTGTTTCAGAAGTGGCGACGCTCAATTCTAATATTCGACAACAGTAGGTACTTTCCGCCGATTTTTTCTTTTTGAGAGTATTTGAAGGTTTTTTTTTGAGATCAAAATAGCAAACGAGCATATTCGACCAGACTTAGTATCTGCTCAATGTATTCATGATCGACCATAACTTACATGTTCATCAAACTGCCTGCATATTCATTTGCTACTTTTATTGGATATTTAAAAATTAAGGATAATATATACTAACTTCCAATTTATGTGACTAAATTTCTTGAATCATTCTAATATAGTCCTGAGTCAAGCAGCGCAAGTAATATTAAGAATTTGCAATGCTATATGTATTTAGTTTTATTTACGTGTAATAAGAAATAAAATTCATTAAATACTAGATGGAAGTAATTCGTTGCTACACCTAACAATTACATACAAATAAATAATTAAATAAATAATAAAAATGATTATTCGGGATCCGCCACAATCTCTTTCCGCATCCGTCTATGGATACGGATACAAATCTTTTTCTCTCGGATATCATATACGGATATCCCGTACATCACTAATAAACATACATAGCTGGTAATCATTTAATTATTTTACACTACTATCATTTTTACTCTACTATCATAAATAATTACCTATTACTAATGAGGCATTAAGCTATTACGTGAATAAAAATTCCTACTATGTTGGACCTTTATAAAGAGTAAAAAATAAAAATGTGTAAAAATATCTAATCAAACTACTGACTACTTATCGTATTTTGCGGTCACAACATACGGAAGCTGATTTTTTATATAAACGTAAGTCTGATACATATTTCAAAGCAGACATGTCTCGCCTACCGTTATAAAATATTTTTAGAATGAAATTTACATATTAGTGCGACATTTCTTTCCAGTCCTTCGTTGCCTTCGTCCTAGACATTTAAATAACAAGGTAATCTAGGTGTTAAATAATTAATACTTAGACATTTCAAACTACTATTTAATACGTTAGTTAAATACGTAGTCGTTAGAAATATGCATAAATTTCAACTCTGTCTAGACTATGTAGGAAAGCGTTTGTCTGGACGTGATTAATTAAATGTCAAATACAACGCAAAAGCTGGTTGCTTGTCTGAGCGAAATAAATCCGTATCGGTGTTTTAAATGAGTTAGTCGCTTGTCTATAACAACAGCGATCTCGTCGGGAATCGAATGCGGAATCGATGCAGTAGTATTACTAAGGACATTTGGTTAAAGCGTTAATTGGTCAATTTATAATCAATCGAATAAATAGAACAAAATGTATTTACATTTCCCGTATACTTATAAAACAAGAATTTAAATTTTAAATTACATAATACTAATTGTCATTCCATCTACGATCACAATCAGTAACTGAGCGTTTATCAAGGAAGATAAAATTATAGGTACTTAAAATAACACAGATAATTCCCAGGCAAGGTCGCTACAATGCGAGTTCGCGAGTAGCCCGGAGTCCACAGCGAACCAGAAGTTATTTGGACCATTTCGTCACACCTACGTGTAACCTTCGAGAAAAAATAGCGTAGCAACTAACAGTCTGGTGGTTCAATTTTCATGTACATAAACTTAAATCAGCTGCGTCCCAGTAACACGGCAAATGTGGCCCCTTTTAGACGAAAATACTGCGTGATCTAGAAAACCAGTGGCACTGAAGAGAGGAACAAGATCGAGTGCTTGCGCTACTTACGCAAGCGACTCATCGCCACAGCTGTTCAAATTTGCCAAGCGTCTACTATAATTTACACATGATATTTAACTAAAATAATCATTAACATTAACACAATAAGTCGTAATGTCGTTTGGTGATATAAGAGACTTATCGATTAATTATGCATACTTAGCGACTTCGGAGCGGAGGTCGGTCTGTCCTCGCGACATTGGATTAATTGAAAAATGACTTTATGTCTGACCTCCAAGCGGTCTATTCAACAGTCATGAGGCTTGCGAACCCACTGTGGGAACATCTCGAGCTGCAGGTCGCAAGGGAGGCAATCAAACGAATTTCATAGATCGATATCATGTTTATTGAACGGAATTTAAAATCAGAAACAATATTTCCATTAATAAAAATAATAATTATTATAATTAACAGATTGCATAATCAAAATTTTTCGTAATCAAAAAACAAGAATGCAATCCCCGGGTAATTGCCATGCAAAACTAAAACTCGAATTTAAGCAGTGACCAATATAACCTAAAATCAAGTTTTATGGAGCAAGGCGTACGACAATTTTTACATCGATCCTATTCACTGATTCTGATATTCTGATAAATTATATACAAATTGTTGAAGTAAACATTTCACAATCAATATTGCACAATAAATAATAACAAACAACATGTCAGCTTAAAACTCGTCTGATAATTTAACAAAACATGATATAAAAATTTAATTAATAAAACAATTCAGATGTCATGCATACTCGCGAGTTTGTGACGTAAAAATAAAAAGTCATGCGTTAGAATTTTTAGTATTTGTTAGTCAATATAATTCAAAACACGATAACGACACGAGTGACTTAACTAAAGATTTAAAAATAAATAAAAACGTGAACGTTTGAGGCCTCGTAGAAAAGAGAAACATGTTACCAAGAAATATATGTAAAGTCAATGAACCTAATAGATTAACGTATCATTTTTCTATTTTCTTCGTGGCCTTATCATAGACGTGATAGTTGAGGTTATCACTAATTCAAAGTTCGCTGTTCCATATTACAAATCAATTGATAGCCCTCCGAACAAAGGAAATTGCAGTGAAGCATTATCACGTATTATAATGATGGATCACCAGTAAATATTAGATCAAATCCGATGATAAGTGTTGACTGCAAATTTCGTGTTGTTCTAGGTGACAAAGAATAGTTAGAATCGCGAACAATATCATTGTAAAACAAAGAGCTTGGTTTAATGTGTAACTATTGTGACGAAGAAATAGATGCATGTGGAAGTTCTGCGTCTGAAGTGCCGCGTCGTATCTGAAACAAGCAAATACTTTGATTAGATTTGAAACTGAAAATGTTTACTACTTTGTACTCTAGGTAAAAACAACAACAATAATTATTGACGAAGCCGTTAAAAAATCTCAAAATGATACATGATACGTAAATTGATGAAAACAGTAATTCGAAAATGAAGTTTTAATCATCAAATCAAATCGAATATTCAAAAGCAATGAAACACGTTCAATAAATAAAATAAATCTTTATGATGAGATTGCAGAAGCGAATTAAGGATTTTCGGTAGGTAATTTTCTCCACCCGTATTCCACGGTTGTTAACACAAAATCGCTTTTAAATAGACACCCTTTACCCCCAAAGCTGAGAATAATGACGTGGCTAAGGCTACAGTCGATTATGCACACTCCATTGTGAGATGTATGGACAAAAAGTCGTCGAAAGCCGAGAACACGAACAAATGCACTCATGTCATTGAACTGTGTCGAATCTAGTAATAAATTCGGAGAGGGAGGAAGAAAGACTAATGCATACGGAATGACTTAGCAGTTTACTAGGTTGTGCTACAGCGATGAACTATTTTCTCGCTCAAGGTTTCTAGGTGGCAGGACACTGTGGCTCGACTTTGACGGCACCACCGTCGCCATCTCGGTTCCTATCTCTGGCTACAATAGCAATTGTTAAGCGCTGCTGAGTTCTGGTTTGAAGAGTGTAGTAAAGGAGACATTGTGACACATTGCTCACAGATATCTTAGGTGTCAGTCAGTTATTATATAAAATTAAAAATATAAAAATGTAAAATTACGTGAAAATTATCTCATATCCCGGTATAACATTATAGCGTAAGGAATTAAATTCACTCGCTCGTATTTCGTTAGTGTTCTGCGGTCAGACAAGACCTTTATGCACTTTTTGCTGATCAAACAATGAATGAGGGTACATCTGAATGACCAATAGTTTGAAGGTCTCAGATACAATAGAACCTTGAATTGCTACTTCGGATTTAGTGAAACGCCAGATTTTGCATGACTAGCATTATCATGAGTATCAGCGTTATGTTATGGAACATTTGGTACAGATCTAAAAAAAAGTAATTTACACAATGGTCTTTCTGAAAGAATAAATAAGAACGCAAGACATAATTATATTAACCAAAATTCTACATCTGTCAAAAATGTAATTTAACTATACATTAAATAAATGTTAATACCTAAATGAAATAATTTATTTTTATTAAAAATATATCCTAATTTATGTAACAGATCAATGTAAAACTTGTGTCATGTTAATTAACACTTAGGTAGGTATATTGCTATTTTTAGATACACTACCGTAATTACCGACTTATCATGATGTATCTATACTACTCTATCAAATTCCGATGAACATTTGATAATCATAATGATTTTGTGATATTTCGTGGATATAATTTAAAGGAATCATTTAATTATGATCGATACTTAAACAGTTAATTACGTTCATAATTCCTGCATATCATCCAAATATCATAGAATCTTTCTAATCAAACATAACCTTGAAACATTATGAACCAAAAAAAATATTCGTATCGCGTAATCCACTAAAAATATTCACCACGCATTCGCTATCCTCCATTGTGGTTCCGAATATCAACGGCATAGCAACAAAGATAGCCTCGTTTATCAGAATAAGTATAGCGACGTTATCAATCAGAATTTCGTCATGACCTCGATTTCGCCCACGCCCAGCGTTATCGTCACGATTTACCCCGTTTCTTAATCCTATATATTACCACCGTTATAGTAAGCCAGTGTTGCCAATTTAGCGACTTTGTCGCTAGTAATGTCGACTTTTGATAGGGGCTTAGCGAGAAACTTATTAGTCGCTAGACAAGATTTACCGACTCTGGATTACAAATATTTAGCAGCAATAGGGATTTAAAGGAAATTTTAATCCAAAATTTGTTTGAACGACCTTTTTTTCGCCATTCTTCGTCAAATTTGGATTTTTTCTCTGTCTAATTTTCAAATGTTCCACTGTTGAAAAATCCACTCGAATGACTTTCTAGCGACTTTTCGTGTGGAGTTTAGCGATTTAGCTGTTCCGGGGTTGGCAACACATAGTACGACCCACCGTCCGGTCAATTAGCCAGAGTGCCCGGGTTCTATCCGTTTTGCTGTGTGGTTTTCGTCAGTTTACTCGCTGGTCTCACTACGAACGGATTAACGATAGAGTTTTTGAACGAAGGTTAAGAAATGAGTGAAGGTTATCAAAAAATATATCATCTGCTATCTTACTTCATGTATGAATATATGCTGTTCATACTTATAAAATTCTAGCAGTAAGTATTTTCAGCAATACGGGTTAATTACGTTTATTAGTTTTAATCTTAACTACCTCAGAACAGTAACGTATCATCTTTGCCTATTTTCATCTATTCATTAAGTTCGTAGTAGGGAGACCAATTTATTTAGATGGAAAATTTAAGGAAACTGTATTGCAAGCATAATTGGAGTATTTTAATATACAGGTAATACACAAGCATACAGTCCACCAGATGGTAAGTGGCTACCATAGTCTATGGACATCTGTGATCATCTCCAGATTAGATAATTGTAGTCTTCCCTGAGATCGAACACAGATGCGTCGCTACGTGAAATGCCTCGAATAATCTCTCTTCGTATCTCTTATCGAGAAAAGTTTTTCTAGTAGTTCGTTCAGAGCTGTAGAGATCACAAAGCGTTAGTTCGAGAATGTGGCATTGCCAAGAATATCCCTTTTTCTAGCGGCAGTTTACATTTATTAT
>DWPV01003291.1:0-15462 GCA_018251915.1 Urbanus proteus proteus | reverse complement strand
GGCGTAGATGCTGGCTGACTTAGATAATTTTGATGTGACTATCTATGATCTTAGGATTGGTAATCCGTCTTGGCTTCAGGTAGAACTTCTGACTAATGTGGTTGACTATAGACTTACATACGAGTATGCGACAGTGAACATTTACTATCAGGTGGAATGCATACTTGTTACAGCAATATAAAGATAAACAATAAAAGTAATTAAAATTTTGGACTATTATTGTAGGTACAACTAACAAATAGAGAGTTAATTCTGGGAGACTAAAAGCAAATCGGGAGTAAACTGTCCCATTCCGGCGATCTCTTGTACCGACGTCCCATTAAATGTCCCGTTTAATTGCTGGCTAGGTGTTTTATCCCTAACATTTCGTATGGTATAAAGTGAAAATGAAATATTATTTCTTTTGCATTGTTTCTTCGTTGTCATTCTGTTGTGGCATCACTGTCGCTTCTTTCTCTAAATTAGGAACTTAAAACGGACGGTATAAGATAATTTCTATTAAATAATATAAGTAGATTTCAATCTTTTTGTTTTTCAACATCGTAAAAATGTCTTAGTGTTTTTAATCTAATAATGTTGGGTAATTAAGGTTGAATAATTCATAATTGGAATGTGGTACCTCCATACCCGTCCCACTCCCTTGTTAAACTTATGACTTTTTTACAAGATCAGTGTTAGATGTTGAAACTTTAGGTAAGTTATAAAGTACCTACTCTAACTAGTCCACACACATCAGATACGAACCTATTTGAAGCTAACTAAAACTCCAAATTATTAGTTATTGATTCCAACTCAGATAAATAGCTAGATTACTCACCGACTTGTATTTGAGTGAAGCCAAAAAACTACGCCACTTTAATGTATTTATACGCACACACTTACCCAAAACTAGCGTAGTTTCTTGTCAGTACCTTTAATATATTTACGCTCACATAATCACTTTTATAACTCAGCCATTTTAAAAATGGCTTCTTTTTTGTTAGGAATGATAGATCTACCTACTTTATTTATCTAATGATTCCACACATAATTGTTTGACAGTGACCAATTACCATCTGGCGGACTACATGCTCCTGTTTCAATTTTACATAAAATAACTCAAAATAGACAGGTGAATCCCATGTACACATTAACAGGTAACACAACAACGGATATGATGGCTGGTTAGCAAATGTTGATCAAACAAACAATCCAGGGAATGAGCCCGGAATTGGATCTTTGTTTGAATAGTTGTACTACAATGTCCAGGGTTAACAGCGTAAATTTTAGAGGCTCAAAGTGCAGTGTAACCATCTTATTTTATTTCTGATGAGACTTTTATTTTTGAAAATAATTTAGATTTTGAAATTTGAATCTAAGATAAAATTGATGTTCTAGGTGAGAATTAGTTTCTAAAAACAAAAAACTTATTGTCAGACCTTGGTATAAGTCTTGACGTCTGTAAGTATACACGTACGTATATAAAAATCTAGATTGTGAACACATTCTTTACGAAATACTCCAAATAATTATTTTATTAAAACTGCTTTTTAAAGCAAGCCTTTAGTTACAGACTATACACCAAATAATAAAATTTACTGAAGGAAAGCTACGGAGAAATCCTATACATGACTAAACAAAGAGGCACTTTTAAAATTATTAAAAATAGTCTTGCTTGATATCAAAGTCCTTATATCAAGTAGAATAAAATTCCACCTTTTACATAAAAAGGCTAAGCTTAAGCTTATTTCTCCAGTGAGTGCAAGATTGTAGACATACAACATCACTTATTCATTACATTCCTGTATAACACAGCGACAGTTTTGAGATGAATTTTGCATGCACTTGGAAGTTTGTGACGATAAGCACTTTAATGTCCCGGGTACGATTTGACTCCTAGTTTCTCTAAGCTCTGGATAGTTTGTAATTTGTAGGTGAAAATGTGTTTGAAGCTAAGAATTCTTATATCCTGATGGCCGAATTTCGTATCTCGTAACAGACACGTGAATTTACAGAATACCATGTTCCAATTACATTTTCATAAACGATAAATTAGATTGGCCGAAAAGGACTTGGATCCGTGGCTGTAAAACAAATTTAAGAAAAAAAAACGATAAATTAAATACCAACGTAAAAAGCATGAACTTATTTTTACTTATTCAAGTTATTATAAACATAGTTATGTTTCTCATACTTTTATTAGAAAGACCAGTCATTTGATATCTTGGAGATTAATTAAAATAATTGGTCCGCCATCTTGGGGTATCCGCCATATTGGATTAAGAATGACGTCACTGAGCTGATCAAGTACTATTAACCAAACAAAAGCCATATGAAAATATTTAACTGATTTAAAATTTTCTGCTGCATTGCAACAACCGTACATACTTATAACCCCACAGTAGGATTTTCTCTTGCGTCGTGGGTGCTATGGACACACAAAGACGAATGCACTAACACCCAGATCCAGAAAAGAAATCTAAAAACATGATACTATACAAACGCCTAGACCCAAAAGGATCTAAATTCATCATTCCGGTATCTGTCTGGCCAGGGATCGAATCCGGGACCCATTGCGTGACAGACCGGTTTAGTGACCGTTCCACCACGGGAGCTTAAATAACAAGACAAGTTATAGAAGTTATAAAAGCGTGTAAAATACTCCAATCTCTCATAACTTGGACACCATACGCTGACCGTTGGCCGTTAGCATACTAATGGGAATCTCTAACATTACGCTCCTGACGTTTGTTATAACGAGATTTTGCAAAATCGACGGGATTCTAATACTAGTTGATTCAGCGAGTATCATATTGTAATGAACTTTCAGTAACGAGCAATTAATTTATAGATCTATGGTGCATATCAGGTTTGAATTGTTTTTTCTAAGTTATAAAGTACTTGTATTTGAGTATTGTATTATAGTGATTACTGAAATTCGCCCTCTTCGGAAGTAACCCCTCGATTATTATAGATTACACCTGGAATAAGGAGGGCTTCTTGAAGAAATAGTTACCACCGTAACTATAAGATCTTTGGAACTTGATGTTGCTAATGCATCACAGGCAATATTTTACAGGCACGAATACTTTTGAATGCTCTGTTATAATTTGAAAAGTAGATGACATAATTTTTGAGCCGATCTAAGATACTCATAAATGCTCTACTTTGGCATAATTACAGATCTTGATATCAATAATTTTATAAAAGTAATTATTTTATTTTGCTAACCCTTTCAGTACGTTTTAGTTCTCATAAAAGATAAATAACTAACGTTCCGTCTAATCTAATACCGTAGTTTGCCGGAGTTAATGACACTAAAACTAAAAGGCTCTTAATTTCTAACTCGCTTTATGATCCACGAGGGCCTTTCTCTGCGGCCATTTTAATTTATGATGAACATTTGAGTAAAAGGTATTCGGGCTCACTAGATGAGAATGCCCTTGGTGGATTTAAGCTTGCGTACGAAAAACCTGTTTTTTTAGTTGAGGGAAAATTTAACGAACAATAGCAGGATGCTTTTGAGGGTTTGGTGATTTAGATATTTGCAAGAATCATTCTTTTTAGAGGAGGTTAATGACATATAGCTTTGTGACTTCTATAGATCATAACTATACAAAGTTAAGCGACGTCAGGCGCAGTCAATAATTGGAGGGGTAACCGCTAGTGGGTAAGTATCGTGCGCTTCTGTGCTACGGAGGTTATGACACCGTTGCGCGGTCACAGATAAAAAACACTTTCTGCACTCATAGCCTAAATTTTTCTCCTGTGTAGTGGAAGCCATGGATCACGCGGGTCGTCGATTTATCATAACATAGCAATGTTTAAGTTAACCTTGTTAAAAAATCAATTTTGAATGATCCGACATAGTATGGTCACTAACGTATATTTTTCCCAATCATTTCGATATCCAGCGGTGAGGTAGAGCTTCCTCCAAGCTCAATGAACAAAGTAAGGGGACTACAATTCTGGAATTGTAGCAGTTATTTTTATATTATTTTTATAATACATTGATATTTTAATTATTTCAGACTTAAAATAGTCATGCTCTACTTGCACATGACAGAATGTAATATAAATGCAATTATTACAAGAATTAATTAAAATTCTCTCTATTGCAGATATACGCGACAGACTTGTGTGGTAAGTTAACGTTTTTTAATCTACTAATTACTTTTAAATACATATTTAATAAGTATAATACAACACTTTATAAGTATAGTTAAAAAATATTGTAGTTACTGTAGTTTTAAGATTGATTACGGTTTTAAAATATTTTAGGTTATAATAAGTTTTTAGGGCGCTCAAGCACAAGCGACAGTTCGTAACGCGCATTTTTCAAAATATCTTTTTCGATATGTCTTTTTTGAAAATGACCTTTTTTGAAAATGTATCAACATGAACTGTTGCTTGTGTCGCTCCCTGTCGGTAGTGTTCCGCTTCTATGTAACTGCGGCTGAAGTTTTTTAATTTTCAGTTGACGGCTGTCGCACGCCGTAAACGACTTCACAAAAGTGGCGTTTTATGAACTTTGTTTTATACGCAACTAGTGATGGGACTTGCGGTAAAAATCCCGTTTTTCACTGCATTCTGCGTTCAATTATGGGTGTAACATGAAACAAAAAGCAATGTTATCATTTGTTTTTAGATACGAAGAAAAACATTGAGAGAAAAATTCTTAATGTGCTTTAACTCTACATACACTCAAACTCTTTTTCTTGTTCTCAGAGAAGAGCTAGTGGAATGAAAAAAAAAATGAGTTCATAATGACGGAAACCTTTACGTTATATTTTTATTTATTTCTGCTTTCCAAATGATCTTGTAAAAGTAATATAGATTTTAAAACGGGCACCTATAAAACATATTTCTTATAAATAATCCAATTTCTAACTGTTATAACATTGTGAAAAGTTAAAAAAATGTCAGCTGTCAAGAGCAGTCTTATCGCAACGAATAAAGCAAACTTTTATGAAGTTATTAAATACAAACTTTCATCCCCTGTTTAGCCTCATTAGATGAATGTTAATCACAACCTAAATCTGAACAAAGCAGTGTTAAACACTGTTGTTAGTAAGCAGAAGTAGAGCGCCTTCGGAGTCGAACCACCATCGATTCTACAATATATTGCAGTGTGTTTTGGCTTATTTGGCTTAGTGAGACTGGGTGACTTCTAACCCAGTTAGTTTCTTAGCCAATTAGTATAGGTGCAGTGGCGGCGTGTAACCAACATTATGTGTGGGCAAGATACATTTTGTGAAACCGTTTGTCCACACGCCGCCAAATTTGACGGCGGAAAAAAAATAGTAATCCTCCAGGGTGCGAGGCCGCCCTGACCGCGAGGCCGTGGGCGGTTGCCCGTTTCGCCCATGCCTCGCGCCACTATGGGTTTACGAGGTCCTACGGCCCAGATCTCCCTAAGATCTAAAGAGATATAGTGGAGGACAGAAGAGTGCGCATATGCGTGTGTGCGTGAACACACCTGTGATGAATTCATGTCATATCAATAAAAAGATAAAATTATTGAATATTGGGCGTAATCGTTTACGATATATAAATATATTACACCAATTTCCTTTGCGCGTGGACTAAGACCTAATCCCTTACTAAGAGCGGACCCGTGCCCAGCAGTGGGACGATAATGGGTTTACGATGATAATCCTTTCCTTTGCCTGAGGAACTTCCACATGGAAAGGTAACAGCATCATCACTGTACCATCGTAAATAGTTGAACATTGAAGACGGGTTCCTCGCTTACGTTTACGTATGCAAATGCGACCCCGTGAGGGTTGTAAGCGGCGTTTAATTACTGAATCGAGACCAACACAGCGTTGGGAGTACTTCACGTGTCTTCACTGTTATAGAATTTGGTGTATAGTTTTGTTATTTATTTACTCTTAGTAAGGTGCGGTAATGGTTTGAAATTTTGGATTAGTTATTGTATTTATACTAATCTATATCTATACTAGTAAATAAAATTGAAGTGTCTGCTTGCTATTTCAAAATATTATTTTTTCACTCATTGCTTATGACAGTATACCTACACGATAGAGTACCTATAACAAAAATGCAATTTTAAAAAATTTTGTCTGTCGATCTGTCTGTCTGTCTATTTGGCTGAATTAATCTTCGAAACGGCTGGACTGATTTTAACGGGACTTTCACAGGAAGATAGCTAAAGGTCTAAGGCGTGATAGGCCACTTTAATTTTCGATAAACCCAATAGCGCGCGCATCACACGCACGCGCGCGTTATCTCGGGAACGCAGGGTATCACTTATGTTTTAATATGTATGCTCTCTATAATTTTTTAACGCGGGTGAAACCGAGCGGATCAGCTAGTTAAAAATTCAACTTCAACTTTTTAATCGTAAAAATGAACATGAAAGTATTTATAAACCTAGATAATATACTATTTATATGTATATATTTCTAGAAAATCATATAGATGCGATAAATTCTAATTATTATAAATGCGAAGGAATTTATTTGTTTGTTTGTAACGCCTTCACGCTTTAACTACTCAACCGATCGTTATGAAATTTTGCACACACATTGCTAGGGGTCTGGAATTGGACATAGAGTACCTTTCATCCCGAAAAAATGTACTACTCCCGAGGGATAGAAATGTAACTTTTATGCCTACAACCTACTTTGATACCTACGGGCTCTTTGTGCGAATGTACTCATTAGCGCGAGTGAAGCCGCGGGTAAAATTTAAGTTCTATTACTCTCGACACGCATTCCCACTTCTAAGAAGGTTGGATGTCTCTTATTAAGTTTTTTTTTATTTGGTCTAAGTAGCAAACGAGCATGCAGTCCACCTGATGGTAAGCGGCAACTGCCACCCATGGACATGTGTAATCAACCCCAGATAAGATCAAGGTCCTACCTGAGGTTGACCAAACATGCTACCCCTGAGGACTGAGCTGGAACGCCTCGGATAAGTAGACATACTTACCTAACCATACCCTTCAGACCAGAACAAAGCAGTGCTGAACACTGCTGTTATAAAGAAAAAATAAGTGTGGCGTTGGTGCCGCCGGAGTCGAACTACATAGAATTCTACCACCTTTAAAAGACTAGACGTGTCTTAGACTTACTACTTACACATGAAACCATTTGATTTAAATAAAAAATAAATGTGACTTTAATATAAAAGAATCTTTATATAACATAGTATAAAAGAAAAATATTCAAAATGGTGTAATGGTACCTATTTACTTCGTCGAATGGTCAAAATACTTAAAAAACTATATAACTATGTTACTATGTACACCTCAGACTCATCTCTACAGACTCTATGTGCTACATAATTAATTCGCAAGTCCTTTGTAAGCTTATGCGATGTATTAATAACGTTTCGTATCGCGTTGCCTAATTTAATGACTTCGTATCGCACCGCCGATATTGTTGCTACGGTAGAGTTTGCAGTATCGATACTGTGTGATCGATAATCAATGTTAGAAATATATCGACGGGATCGTCTATTTAATATTTAACTCATGTGGTAGTTTAATACGAACGTGATGTTAGGTTAGGTTATAATGTTAGGTTTACAAATAGTGCTGTAGCGTTTAATTACTGTATTCTAGTTTCAATGTTGTGGTAAGGGAGATATACTTATTTGAAGGGTTACAATTTAGTCCTCAAGGGAACAATGCATCTGTGGCCATATGAAATAGAGACTTTGATCTTATTTATTTATTTATTTAGTTGCACCAACAAGGTATACACTAACAATAGAAAATACAATACAAATGATCACAAGGCACAAAATAAGTGTTACCTCAATTATAGGCGCAAACAATTTATATATTTTCAATAATATTACAAGAACTCGGTCAAATGTAAGTTAGCTGATATGTATGTCACTTGTTGGGTCATTATTTACAATACACTTGAGAAATGCTTTACATTTATCTGAATCTAAATACAAAAATCAACTGATATCTCCCAGTGATATCGTATCATATCTAATAAACCACTCTTTCTATATAAGATAAATATTGTGATTAGTATATTTATTTACAACAGATATATATATACTGGTTTGTTTTGCTACTGTTTAAGGATAAATCTATGTAGGTTTCAGATATAATAGCTCATTAAAATATTATTCCACCTTAAAAACATAATATCTATTCAGATAATTAGGGTTGAAATGAAAATACATTTGTCATCAACCCATTATTGTCCAATTGCTGGGCACTGGTCTCCTCTCAGTGAGAGGGATTTTAGGCCTTAGTCCATCGAGGTGGCTTAGTGCGAATTGATGGACTTCACACACCATTGAGAACTTTTTTAAGAACCCTCAGATTTCCTCAAGATGTTTTTCTTCACCGTTAAAGCGAATGATAGTTATTAATTTCTAATAACCACATATCAGTGGCGAGATTTGAACCTCAGACCCCTCGATTGAGAGGCAGTGTTTCGACTATTAGGCTCCCACTGCTCTAAAATATTGTTGTTGGTTGGTAAGCAGTAGAAGCAGCAAATGTAAGATATCCAATGTGTGATCATAGAATATTTGTTAGCCTGAGGACATTAGGACCTTATCAATTAATAAATCAAGTCGCGTGACCTTTTAAGAGTTTAATCTAAACATTTTTGAGATTTACATAATTATTATGTACAAATTTGTATGCTATAAACCAGAATTAAAGCTTTCTCTTATACCTTATAGACAGGTAGAAATTGATGTTGGTTGATAGTTATCAATTCAACCGTTGGACGGTTGGAGACATCAAATATTTTCACCAGGTCAATATCATAGTCCTAGTGTGAAGTGACTTATTATTTATATACTCCACAGGTGCAGAACGGCTGATCCGTCACTTACACAAAACGCGCGTCCCATTCGCGCTTGCAACGTCCTCTAGCGACCGCTCCGTGCAGACGAAAGTAGCGGCGCACAAGGAACTCTTCAGCCTCTTCCATCACATGGTGATGGGCAGCACGGACAAGGAAGTTAAATATGGGAAACCCCACCCAGATATATTCCTCATCGCTGCTGCCAGGTTCCCGGATAAGCCTGATCCTTCCAAGGTGGGTAATGACAACAATTTCAGAGGAAAATTTATGAGAATATATTATTATAGGAACTTATATCTTAAAAATAGGTTTCTATAATAATAGGCACTTGAACTGTCATATAGATTAGAGGTTCGAACTTCAATTAGTGGTCAGACAGGCAGCAAATTAATTTAGAGGTCTCTTTCTACTACTTAATACTGGAAACAATATAAATAAATATGTAGAACTTAAGTGTTTGACTTCATGAGTTTCAAACAACATTCATTTTAATTTATGACATGAACATTTATGGTTACAGTGCCTAGTATTCGAAGACTCGCCACACGGAGTGACAGCTGGCATCAAAGCTGGTATGCAAGTAGTCATGGTTCCGGATCCACATCTAGACAAGAGATTAACTACCCACGCAACGATAGTGCTGCCATCTTTAGCGAAATTCCAACCGGAAATATTCGGTTTACCCGCCTTTCAATGACCAAAAACAGAACTGTTAGAGTAGTGTGTACAAGGGATTAGTAGCAGTAGTGTTGTCTCTTTCCGTCTTGTTATCTAGTTACCAGTCGCAGAGCGAGATAGCAATTGTTTATGTGCCTTTAGAAGTATGCGTAAAGTTATGCAAGTACTGTAAACACAGGGGTTAAGCTTACGTTATTATAAGCTTATCGAAAGGATCTTAATAGTAGACAATATCATTTTTATGTGTTGGAATTAGAACTTACATAGAAGTAGGACTATTATGAACTAGTGTTTTAAATCTATTACATAATATTGACAAAAGATCTTATTGCAATCAGAAGACACATAACATAAGCATGCAGTACTTAATTTTACAATGTAAGAAGAAAATAATAAATTACATGAACTTTTTTACACTTTTACAGCCAATAATTATAATTGATTTATACTCACTTTATGAGGTTGTGGATTTTTACAGATGACCTTTTTATAAAAGCAAAGTGCAATAAATGGCCAGTCAGTAACTTTTGTGTTGTTCAAAGATGTGTGAAAAGTACAATACAAATATGACGAGAAGTAACTTAAAATCTGACGTGTATAAGTTTTTATAATTTAAGCACTTCAATCAACAATAGTTTGAGCACCACCAATTGAATCTACGATAGGATTTCTCGATACTCAGTACCTACTATGTATACTGTTTGTGTTCAAAAACAAATATTGTCTTTGTCATTATTTTAACTTGGAGTGTAATCGCAATAAGCTTCTAATGACAATATCTATGAGGTTCTGATGTATAGAACAACAATAAATATGTTTAAAACCCGTTACCGTATGAATAAAATAGCTTCTTATACAGACTATTAAAGGAAATGTTTGTAAATAATGAAAGATACTGTCTGTTCTAAGTACTGAAGAGTTTATTGAAAGTAATCATGCTATAAGTTAGCAAAATGTAGTTTTCTATTAAGCATAATAAATTATTTATGTAACTTTTTTATCTTTTATTTAACTCAAACATAAAATCAATATTCCTCTATTAGCTATATACATAATATTAATTAAATAAATTCACTTCGCTAGTTGTTTAACAGCACTCAGGACATCATCAGCAGATAAGTTGGTTAAAGTGCTGCTGCGTTCTACACCTTTATCTGGAAGGAGAGATATTCTAGATTAGATAATTAGCCAATTAGAATAAGAACTGAAGACTACTTATAAGATTATTTATTACATATAAAATATATATCTGACCAATTTCTAGAAAATAGTATCTAAATTAAGTTTTTCATTCAATATTTAAGACATACTGTAAATAAGTTTGGAATATACTATCCGTACCAAGCGTGGATATGTTGATAAGTCGACTTACATAATTTTTTTTTTTCAGCATTAGGTCTCTTCAAATACAGTAAATTTATTAAATATATTTATGTTATCCGAAAATTGCAACTAAAATATGATTATTTTGCAATAAAAAGTATTTAAAAACAAAGCAATGATACACATAAAACTGAAACTTTAAAATGCTTGCCCTGAAAAATGACTATTTTCGACTTGTCAACTTATTTACGCCTGGTACGGATATCTAAATAATGTACAACGTACCAACCTAGATTTTTAACAAGTATCACATTCGATTGCCTGAATATGGCACTATATTATTCTTATGTAGATTAAATAGGTCAGAACACAATATAAGTAAAAATTTTAAAAATACAATAATATAGGAAGCCATTGCT
This sequence comes from Urbanus proteus proteus, assembly GCA_018251915.1. NCBI lineage: Eukaryota > Metazoa > Arthropoda > Insecta > Lepidoptera > Hesperiidae > Urbanus > Urbanus proteus. The sequence goes on along the minus strand of DWPV01003291.1, from coordinate 4,253 downwards.
TCAATACACTATTTTACATCAAATACCAACATTACTTAAAATTCGAATATAAGTCAATGGAATATAATTTAATATTTAAGAAAGTACTACACTATCTAAGAAATAACATGTTTATATATACTTGGTTGAAATTCTCCCAATAACATTCATAACTTGCTCACTGGTGAGATCACAAAGGGATTCACTGCATTCATAGCCTCGATCTATATCCCGTAATATAACACACAAGCCATTAAGGTAAGAAATCTATATAATATGAAACTATGACAGGTAGATATTATTTAGCATTAGTTTAAATTTAATTATTCGTGAACTTCTTGACTTTTTGGACAAGTTTTGTCTCAGTCTTCTTCCAATGAAGGCCAGAACTACAAAGTAGACGAGGTGCTTTAGGGTGAGTGAACTGAATTTTTTTCAAACCAAAAGCAATTTTATAAGGTGTCAACTCACAGTACATATTATCATCAGTTCCTGTACCTGAGTTCAAACCGGACGTTAATGGCTAAAGTATAAGCAGAAATTGATTGTGTTTGGAATTATACTGCATATATTTTCAATCCAAGTTACCTGGAAGCACCTTAGTAAAATACTAAATCATAATTATACTATAAGTACCAAACATATTTTAATGAGATCTCACCATAGCGCGCCCACACGCGGGGTTGCACTCCGCTGCATTCACGAATTAAAATTGGGAACTTGGGGTTATCTTTCTTGATCTTGACATAGTTCTTTTGAATAAACTCTCTGAAATTTAACCAAAAATAAACAATAGTGTTGTGTACAATATCTTTTTTACAGATATTTGTCTATTTTCTGTGCAATAAATCATAATCATAACAGATTTTATATATGTATGTATTAAACTTCTGTTAGAACTGATTTTCTGTACAGAACGAATATTTTGATGTTTATACTTGGAACAAGCATATACTTACCTAGTTAGAATGGATTTAAAGCACGTATGCAACTAAGTAGTATGAAACGTAATGTTTTTGGCAAAATAAAACACGAAGATCGCAGTAACTCAAAGAGGTTAGAAAAGTGTTTATGTAATCAATATACATACCTCACACCCGCGGACTGCTGGCTTGTTTGGCAGAGGTGAATCCTCAGCTCTTTTAGAGCACCTCCTAAACGAATAGACATCTTGAGAAATTTGTTTTACTACGGAGAGAGGTTGAAATTTCGATTCTGCGAAGCAAATTTAATTCGCTGTCACTTATGTCAGTGTCATTTTTGTTTGTCAAATTTCAAAAATTTGAAGGAATGACACTATCTTCCTAGTTCAAAAATGAAAAGTATTTATTTGCGCGAACTTTTAATGTATAAAAATAACTTATTACAAAAAATGCATGGCCTGGAAATAGTAAAACACTGTAGTTTCACAATCGTAAAATTTCAAGTCAACCCATTATTGTTTGTCTGTTTACCCGTGTCTTTCCTTAGAGACCATAGTCTACCAAACGGCACCTTGGCAGTGGCCAAGTAGAAAAGACGACGTTACATCTTATTTTTTGAAGATCTTGGCCGTGCAAGATTCTTTGCGATGTTTTACTTCATCTATAATTAGTTTCTAATACCTACTAATATCATTTTGAAAATCTAAGGTGCTTGCTTAGGTTTCGAACCATGGACCTCCAATTAAGTTTTAACACTACTCAGATAAATAAAAAACCCACAACTGAATTTTCACATAATAATATTATATTTTTATTGTTTCTATACGAGTGTTGCTAAGGGTCGATGAGAATATGAGGCGCAATAATACAAAGAGTCGCAGCACCATGCAATTTCGTTAACAATCTAGTTTATCACGGGACATCCCTGCTTGTATAGCATTGCAAACGAGCATGCATTTCACCGGAGGCTAAATGACCACTGTAGCCCGTAGATATATGTTATCAACCCCAGATAAGAATCCTACCAGAGGTTGCCTGCAGATGCGTTGCCCTCCCCCCGAAGACTAAGTTGGAATGCCTCGGATTAGTACTATATCCTTACCACAGCCTTATAACCAGAATACAGTAGCACTTAACACTGCTATAATTCGGCAACAGACACATCGAATCGGCGACAGACACATGGTTGTTACTGTACCTCTATTACGAGTTTATTACGTTTAGTGAGACATTCTTCGTTTATGTTTGGGCTCATACATTTGCGTGCAGCGCTCGTAGCGGACCGTTTAGGTACTAAAATTTGATTATAGAAAAACTGACGTAAACGTAAATCGAGATCGTATCAAGAACACGTAACGCGGAACTCGTACTAAGGGTACAGTAAATGAAAACGAAACTGTATATTTAATTAACAATTTAATGCAGTTAATACTCAATACATCAATTTCATCTTTTGTACATTAAATCTAAGTACCAAACTTTTTAAATTATCCAATAGTATCCTAAAAGCAACAGATTATTCTTAGAATTCTGTTAAATCAGAGAGTTATGAAGATTTACGATGCAATCCTTTTATTATTTATGCATAATTGTTTAATGAGGAAGGAGTTTGATTATAACATATTTTGATTACATGTTTCACTCATGAAATAACAACCCAATAAATATTACATACTAGAAAAAAATTTTGTTCATTAGTAATTTTAACATTCAAAAATGTATATAACTTAGGTATAAATAAATACTATTCCTTTAAGTTGTTATAACACTAATCACAATTATTATTTCTGAAATCAAGCCGAAATAGTCTATGTCAAATTTTTGTCTGCAAAATAAGTGATACCATCTTATGTTTTTTTTAAATTTATAACCATTAAAAATTTACTAAATTGGACATTATTTAATATTATGCAACATAATTCGAATTATAAAAGCAGACTCATGAGTGTTAAACTTGTGAATATGTTTTAGGAAGTTGTATTTGACGATTTAAAGAACATGATAAAAATAGACCTGGAGTCACTGTAAAAAACAAGACGGACAATTCTAAGGTTTAATAATAAAAAAGAAAATATCATTAACGTGTATATACATATTTACATCTTAATTTTAAAACCTCGAGGATTAGTACTCTAAACGCATGAGAAAAATCTTTTTGAAAAATTTTATAAACCATTTGAAACTTTAATAATATCTATAGGAAAACATATTCCCTCCAACTATAGTCATAACATCCTAGCTGATAGGAAATAGGAGCAACTCTATGGTTGGTTTATCTAACGGACGTATAGACCGAGAGCTACATGCGGTTGAGTGGACGATTCGCATACAAATTGATCTATTATGGCGATGATTGATTCCACTTGTCCACATTAGTGCGTTAGCTACAAATTTTAGTCAGCTACACAATTCGGAGACTATAACAACTGCGAGGCACTCAACAGAACATAGCTCGATCCCGTACAGCACGGAGCGAGTGAGAAGCCTGAACATGTACTTGCTAAGGGTAGAGAGGGCGCTACTGTGAGATGCCTCCGCGTACACGCATGGCCTCGCTTCGCACTGCACGTGGTAGGTTGTCAGCTAGCCGGACACTGGCTCTAGTGCTTTGACCCCATCTCCTGTGAGTTCGTGCTTCTGGCACCATTCAACGAAGTCATCTATGAGGACTGGCCATGCACCCTCTGCATCGTAATTGCTCATGCCATCATCAATTTGAGTGGCAAAGTCAAGGAGCAGGTTCCATGTATCTTTAGGTATAGATCTTTTGTGATGTTCCTGGAATTAAGATACATTTTTATGATTAAATATGATTAACAATATTATAAACAAATATCTCTTGTGTTCATGTTACATTTTATCAAAAGTAATTAAGTTAGTTAATGTCTTCCATACTTAAAACTAAGAAATTGTAATATGTAGCAGTAGTTGCAATACTGTTTAAAAATAAGATATTTTTACCGACCCTGTACTTTACTTTCAGTGTTTTGTCTTACTAATATCATAAACACAAATGTGGTTTAATAAGTAAAGCTGGCAAGATTCGAGCCTCAATATAAAATGAGTACTATCATTATAATGGAGCTTGCAATAAAAATTAAGAGACCAGAATAGAAGAAATATACCCTACCTTATTATAGTTAATATGATAAAATAACCAATAGAAGACAAGAAAACCTATTCTATACTTCTATCTGTGGGGAAATTTTTGATGTGTAAAAGTAATGAATAAAAGCGTACCCATATGTATTTGTTACTATAACATTCAGAACTTGTTTTATCGTATTGTATTGTTACTCATTACTTTTGAAATCTCACAACATAGCATAGAGCAACTTCTCGAGTCATATT
>DWPV01003290.1:0-15462 GCA_018251915.1 Urbanus proteus proteus | reverse complement strand
CTTATCATGCTAAGAAACATTTAGTGGTATGGAACCCTCCATGTGCGAGTTCTACTCTCACTTGGCCGATTATTATCCTTTACAAGAGAGACTCCAAAAAAACATTAATCACATGACAGTAGCTCGACTGCTCTTAAAGCAAAAACAAAAGTTCTTATCGACTTTACACTTTAAATTTTAGGAACTACAACTGAGTTAGCTTATCTAAGCTTTGCTAATCAGAGTTTTGATGCCTGAGAATTATTTATACGCCACCTACTGTTTCTAACGGTGCTTTATGGAACTAACCTTCAGAATTAATCAAAATCGATTTTTTATCACGATTATACCTCCATCATTGATGACCTCCAAAAATGAAATAGTGATAATAACCATAAACGGTAATTATTACAGCCGCTTCTTTATTAAAATTGGGATGAAAATCAACTTTCCACTTAGTTAACTACCTACTAACTTACACTTTCTTCCGAACTTTCATCCTGTTTATAAGTTAGTTTAACGATCAGCGTTTCATCTGGCCACCTGTTGGTAAATTAACATCATCTGTAACTAGTTGGAGCTCCATAGATGCCTACTTTGAATGGATGAACGATTTGTTTTTTTTAAATCAATGTCATACTTTTAATTGTCTTGCTTTTTCTAAGCTTGAAGGAAATTTTCAACAGACGTTGGCGATTCACTCATACCCATGGGTATCTGATACCCATTGAAAGAGCATGGTGGAGTATGCTTCAGAACTCCAAATTTTAGAGGAGGACCCATATAATAAAATTGAACATAAAAAAGTTTGTAGTCGGTCAGCAAGTTCAGAGGCAAAATTCAACTCCCAGAGCGCCAGAACTTCAGCAGCATGATTATATTATGTCATGCGACTTAATTAATTTTCTATATCATGATGAGCGCCAACTTCAGAACTATATACTAAGCCACCATTTTTTTCCTTCGTAGTGACATAGCAGTCGGTTTTATAATGTTGTACTTAGTTACACAAATCTGAAACTCATTGCTACAGTCTGCAGCTAACTTTAAAATAAATATTTACCCAACTTTTTTCTTTCTTTGTGACTTTGTACAAATGATTCTAAACTATTAACATTGTATGCAATATTATTTACTTGAATGAAAAAATATTAGGGTCAGTAGCGTGGGTAAATATAAACTTTCACATAGTATTTATTAGCAAGGATATCTCAGATAGAATCACTGACAAGTTATGCATCACTACCATCGATCACAAAACAACCGTATAATTATGGCTCTGCGAGTTTAATCCGGAAACAAAATTAATTCCGAATGATACAACTCCTGCGAATCTTGCTTATATGTATGATTTTATATTTTATAAGGTACGTGGAAAGTTGTGGTGACGGGACGAGTAGAAAAGTTATGTATTCACAACATTTAATATTTTATGATATGATATCTTCTAAACAAACTTAGTCCGCATACGGATCTTTTGTCCGTCTTTAACACAGCTTTTATTTATTTAACAATCATCCACAACAAATAAAAAACTTTCTTTTACAGTAACTTAACATAGTTTAACGTTAAACCCTACATTTAGAAACTGCTTGGGTCGAATTATTTTCATACATAACCCTAAATTATTAGCAACTCTACTCAATTCCACGCAAGTAAATCACAAGCTTTCACTTGATTTTTATTAATGAACTTTAAACCTTAATCGATCATTATAGCCTTTAATTACGCAGTTACCTACAGCCTATCATTAAAGTATTTTAGAAATAATTTACTATTAAATGTGTGAGAGTATTTTGCGATATTGAGCGAGGTGACGTGCGTGAAATAATACACATAAAGTCCCGTTTATCTACAACAGACATTGAACCTAGGAGAAGCATGTTGTGGTAGAAAAACTATAGAATTAATTAATAACTACTATACATACACGGACGGTACCTCTTAAAAAAGTTGTATACAAAAATATAAATTTTGCCTGCCCCGAGGCGTTTGATGTCTCTAGAAGAAGAAATTGAAGTGTCTGTTTGTGATTTCAAAATAACATTTTTTTACTCAATGCATACGAAAGTATACACGATACCTATAACGAAAATGCATTTTTTTTGTCTGTTTGGCTGAGCTAATCTTCTAAGCAGCTGGACCGATTTTGACCGGGACTTTCACTGGCAGATAGCTGAAGATCTAAGGCGTAACATAGGCTACTTTAATTTTTGAAAAATCGATCAGCGCGCGCCATGCGCATGAGCGCCATCGCAGGAGAGAGGGATGACATTTACGTTTAAATATGTATTATTTCTTACTTTTTAAACGCGGATGAAACCGCGGGATTCAGCTAGTACTAAATATAGGTAGACTCTCATCGTTCATGTTAATAAACACCTTTGCGAAGATTAAAAGATGGTACCTACAAGTGGAGGTAGTACTGGTAACTTAGTGGTTTGACTGAGAAGATGCTATCGTCATAGCCACTGCTTTATAACAGTTTTTAGCAGCAGCGTAACAATTCACTAACCTCTGTAACATGCTTACTCGTAGATAAGAATCCAATCCTATTTCTAATTAATTAAAACTACCCATTGGTGGCAATAACCACTTAACATCAAGTGTAATGCAAACTCATTTACCTTTTCAATTTAAATATATAAAAAAGATAGCTATGTAAGATAGCCTGTCTTTACACCTCCTTGACACTTATACTTTATAATAATTAAAAAATCCGGCCAAGTGCGACTCGGACTCTCGCCGAGGGTTCCGCAAAATATTTTTATGTTAATTGTGTAATGTAATTAAAAATTTACGATTACGATTACCAAATTCCAAAACTCTGCGTTCACGAGAATTACCACCAAGAAATCAAAACCTACAGAAGGTTTTGATTCCCTTATAAGATTCGAAAATTAATTGTGTTGGCTTAGAAGTTTGATTTTTTCACAGCACAAAGGGACAGTAGACCTGAGCATTTTATATAAATGTCAGCTTAATAACTGCACGCGTTCCTGAAAAAAAAAGTATTGACATACGGACGGACGGACAACTAAGTGACTCTATGAGGGTTCCGTTTTTTCCTTTCGAGATACGGAACCCTAACTAGTACTTATTTATTTATCACAGGATGTTTCAAAGACCGTTAGACGATAGCGTATGCAAGAATTTATCAATTTAACTGTCTTCTTTTTGTGCGATCGGTACCCATTATTATAATTATCCTACTATTATTATATTATGCTATGGACCGACACGCGTACGCCTATTTATCAACAGCTTTAAATTATAGTTTTTATATATATGTAGAATGAGTGGCCAATAGCAGAACACTATCAGAACCGTGAGGAAAAAATAGACAGTTAGTTATTAGTACATAGTTTATACAATTATTTGTTGTGCCTCTCATACTGGGGTTTCTTAGAAATTGTAACCTTTGATTTTTTAATTATGTATGTAAACGAAACAGTAACCATAACTGTCCATAGACATTTACATGTATAATAACTAGTTTTTACCCGCGGCTTCGCTCGGGCTACTGTGTACGTGTATATTTACATTTATTAGAATAAGAATATTACATTAATATCGAGACGCCGTAGGTATAATAAGGTTGTTTTTCTATCCTTCGAGAGTACCTTTTTCGGGATGAAAGATACTCTATGTCCTTTTCTGGACCTCTGGCACTATATGTGTAAAATTTCATAATGATCAGTTATGTAGCTAAGACGTGAAGGCGTTACACACAAACAAACGGACATTCGCATTTATAACAATTAGGATAGGATTAATCAAAGAAAAAATTGGTGAATACAGGTAACATCGCTTTTAAGAACTAAGTAGTAACATTTCTCGTTAACACTAGGAAATATTATTATCTAGATAATTGCAATTTTACCTACTTTCAGTACATAAACGTAACATTAAAAGCGAACAAGACAGTCGTAGGTGGGAAGATCCGAGTTGCCGTGCGACGACGGCTTCGCCTGAATTCCAACACATAACACTCGCGACGTGTTTTCGAAATCAGTTCACGGCACGCGAACATCAGCGTTTGATATTTTATGTTATCTTTTGTTTCGATATTACGGTGATGGTTGCACGTAGCTGCTTTATCCCTTCCAATAACCGAAGGGGGCCTTAATAACATTGCAACAATTACTCAATTACTTTTGGATGCGAATTGGTAAAGGAAAAAGTTAAAGATACGAGGAGGAAAGGAAATATGAGTTTCATGAAATGGCTAATCTAAAGTAGCATTTTTAGTATGTGTGTATGACGGTTATTTCGACGCTACTCTTTTATAACGTAATATATTGGGAAGTGAAACTTTTGTAATTCGATAATAATTAAATAAAGGTTCAATTGAATAATGTCGTAAAAATTTGAATATTAAACAACTTACTGATGGCTCCAAAGTAAACTATCGTATGTCTAAAAAGTAATTTTTTCAGTAGGGCAGTTTAAAGTTACACATAACGTTAAGTTTCTTATGGTTGAAATTGTAAGAATAAAGATAAATAAGTACATATAAACGCTGGAAAGTGTAAATGCTGTAACTCAAATATATGCAACTCTACACAAGAGTTAAAAACGTCTTTATATCTTAGTAACTAAATCATAACTTTATATTTTTTCAACCTAGAAACGTAAAGTATAGTTTTTAGATCGAAAAATTTATTAGTATATTTGAGTTACAGCAATTACGTTTTCCAGCGTCCAATTTACCGAGCAAAATAAAAATACTTTAAGAAAAAGACTTTAGAGGTAGAAAATACGACCCAAGCACCCTTTTTATATGATGGAAGAAGCAAACGAGCACGCAGTCCACCGGTAAGTGGCCACTGCCGTCCCTGGACACCTGTAATTAACCGATGCGATGCTACCCCTGAGAACTAAGTTGGAACGCCTCGAATACGCATGCCTACCTATCCACACCCTTCAAACCAGAACACAGCAGCGCTACACTGCTGTTATATGACAGAAATAAGTGTGGCGGTGGTGCCGCCCGAGTCGAACAAAGGGCTCTACCACCTATACCCTTACAGTCAAACTACTAAAAGCTTTACAAATGTTCTTTTAACAAGTTCAAATAGTTTCAATATACACAAAAAACCAATAATATATAACATAGCATAGATTATGTATGGTAATATGTAGTATATAGCAGAGTTAATATGTAGTAATAGAACGTATCCGAATGTGCCCAACAGTTCCTGCTCTAATAATCTGACAATTATTAGAAAAAAAATGTAATTATCGATCAATAACAGCCTTGCCATGCCGCGCAACACCCAGATCCTTAACTTGATTGGCTGCTTTAAGTTTTAACGTCCATTGCAACACTAAGACAGTGGTTTTCAACCTTTTGCTGGCATGATTCGCTTATATGTTAAAAGATTTATCAACCCCTGCCCGCGTTATTTTTAACCTGTATTTTGTAGTGTTACACAGAAATACACTGTTACTTCTTTCCTAGATTTTAACTCTTAGTCAACTCCTACGACATCCACGGGAACAAAGGGAATATTCTAAACCGACTATATACTACTTTCTATACTTAAAATGTAAAAAGCGTACATTAACAAATTTATTTTATTAACATTTACCTATATATTAATAAATTAATTTAAATAACACTTATACGTTATCCAATACTCCGGCTTGTGATATAGTGTCCAGAACGCTGGCAGCGTTACCCCGCTGTACAGCTAAGCTGATTTTTTGGGCAAAATAACTGCCAGTTTTCTGGTCAGCCGACTCTTATTAATATTTTAGGTTAAGTTTTATATTTAAATTTAGTTAATAGTTTAAGTGTTTTTTTTTCTAATAAAGAAGTAATAATTTTTTTCTTATATTATTTAATTTCTTAATTTACCGGTTAAAAACACATTTTGTAGAGCCATGCATACAAATGACCCTTATTTTACATTTTCATTATAAAGTCTACATATTATAAGTTCATATATTTTTATTTAATACAGCGACCTTATACGGGTGACGCGAAGTTTGAAAAACACTGGAGCAAACTATCGCCATTACTACGTATTACCTAATGATTACCTAAGAATAGATATATATTTTTACATTAGGTGGCAGTTTTTATACACTTGAGTACACGCCTAGGGAGCCTAGTTCTTCAGTAGGAATATTCTATGCCTAGGCACATATGTAGAGCGAAAGGTTATAAGATAACAATCTTCATTGTATGTATGGTTTCTTGTATCTCTTTCACACAACAACATTTCTTACAAAAGGATCGTTGCTAATTAATGTTTAAAAAGAATTTTAAAATAAGTCAATCACTATCACTACATAGTATAAAACAAAGTCGCTTTCCGCTGTCTGTCTGATCTTTGAAACTACACAACGGATTTTGATGCGGTTTTTTAACAAACTGATTCAAAAAGAAAGTTTATATGTAATTTAATGCGTGTAAAGCAGCCGGCAAATGCTAGTTTGTATAAATGCAATTTGTATTTGATTTGAATTTATTATCTATTCCTTTTAAGATTATAAACATTATTAAGTATATCGTTTGATTGAAATAACAATTACTTATAGAAACCAATTACGTGTTAAAAATACACAAAACTTGATTTGTTCAGACAATAAAATAAATGTGAATCTATACAAATAATAAAATTGAAGTGTCTGTTTGTGATTACAAATAACATTTTTTTATTCAATTCATATTAAAGTATACACGATAACTATGACATAAATGCAAATAAAAAAATAATTGTCTGTCTGTATACATCTCTGCCTGTCTGTCTGTTTCGCTGAGGTAATCTTCTAAACGGCTGGTCTGATTTTGATAGGATTTTCACTGGAAGTTAGCTGAAGTCTAAGGCGTAACATATTCCAGGCTACTTTTGTTTTTGAAAAAAACATTAGCGTGCGCTACATCCGCAAGCGCACTGTCGTGGGAGAGCCGGGTTGTACTTATGTTGAAATATGTACGCATTTTTACTTCTTTAACGTGGGTGAAACCGCAGGGTTCAACTAGTAGTAAATTAAATTGCATGACACATTAGGCAAGTTATCATAGAACGTGAACGATAATTCAGCAGTGTTCAGCGTTGCTGTGTTCTGGTTTGAAGGGTGTTGTAAGGGAGGCATTCTTATCCGAGGCGTTCTAACTTAGTCCTCAATGGTAGCAACGCATCTGTACCCGACCTCAGATAGGACTATGATCATATCTTGGATTGATTACAGATGTTCACGAGCGGCAGTGACATACCATCAGGTGGACTGCATGGTCGTTTGCTACTTCGATCATGTAAAAAAAATATATCTGTTACAAAAAATGTAGAGAAGTTGAAATTTGATATCAAAACACTCAATTTGATGTATTTAGTACTGAAAGTACTATAAATAATAAACTTTTAAAGTAATTCATTAAAAGTAAGAAAATATTTGTATACAGACGAACTTCCTCACGGTACTTATTTCCCGTTTGGATCAACCATATCAAAACCAACAATATCGATTATAAATAGTTATATTAATAAAAGTCCTGATGGACAGGTAAAATAAACCCAATATGTTTTCTATTATTATCTGTTTTGTTAATTTAGAAATTGACAGTCATTTTCGAATAACGGATATTCAATTTTGAATTTTATTTAGTTCCTACATTAAGTACCAATTTTAGCAGTGTCAAATATTATGACACTCTACTTTACTCTATAAAACTGTTTTATTGGTTTTTAATTGTCAATACATTGAATTTTATAGATTTAATCTTCCGTCGGAGAACTTTCCAAGCGAAATCAGTGATATATATTAGATATATATTATTTACATAACACGGTAATAAAAAAGTTATATTTAATAGCTGTTATATGCAAAAATATTTTAATCAGATGTATATCTAGTGCTTTAAAATAAAACGTCTAGATTTAGACATAAAAATAGCGCTAGTGTGTTCTGTTGTTGTATTATAAAAATTACTATTATATTATTATATAACATGTGAATATTATTATTTTTACGTTGGTTTATTTATTATTCCTATATTGTATACCTATCGGATTATGTTCTGAATATCTTCATATAGAAACAATCAGAAAATTGACTACTTTAAGCCGTCGGAGAATGAAAAGTGCTCGTGTGCAATTTATTTAAAATTAGATCAACTGTATGATCACCTAAATACCAAGTCAACGAAAGAAACGTTCGTAATATATAAGTTATAAGCAAATTTTACAGTATTGTTTAATAACTGAATCTAATAATGACCATACATAGTTGCATGAATTCAGAGGAAATTGATTAACAAGTGAAATAGATAGAAATATTGGCACTATAAATTATTGGCAGACATAAATTGTCAATATCAACATATCCTTTGATTAATCAAATATAAGGTTTATATTACTTATCAATTATGCTATTAAGGAAAAATAAAAAGATAATCATGATCAATACATACAGCATGCGTTCGCGCAGGTACAGATGTCACAATCACATTTCACTTCACTGTTAATCAAAAAAACTCACAGCACATTAAAAAAAGAAAATCACTAATTGATCTGTTTGTTCCACTTAACTTTTTAATTTCGGGCACAGGTTCAAAATTTCGTGCATCAGCTGTTCGCCATATTTGGCAAGGACGTTCGGGCGAAAAAAAAATTAATGGCCGCGTGCGAGGTCGTTGCACCCGAACAGCTCCCAGACCGTGAATGAACTGGTATCGTATTGTTTTTTTAATTTCGTTAGATCGAACGCGCGCGCTCCGCCCGCGGTCTCCGCAACGAATGAGGAGTCGAAGAACTATTTCAAACATCTTTTCTCTAATCCTTTTCTGCGCGTGAGCAAGTGTGCTGTTTCTAATACGTGCATCTGTGTGCGTCAGGAAGTGGGGTTATCGGTTTAGACACGGGATTAATATTAATTAATTCCGCAATGCGATTTAACATGGCGTAAAGATGTATGGCGTCGTTTGACGCCACGGCCTAATACGTTCCCCGATAATTTGTTTCGTACGCCTTTTTAATTGCGGCCGGTACATTAAACTCAGTTATATAGATTAACCGTATAAATTAAAGTGCATTTAAGTCTTCGAACACAGCTGTTGATAAGGCTTAATATCTTTTTTAATCGTTCGTGGTTTATTTGCGAGTGAGTTGTAACGATTTGCATATGCAAACTGCTAGCACTTTTGCTATTGGAACCAGGCGCGGAACATTCAAATGAGGCATAGACATAAATTTGTAAATTAAACAATGTATGGGCAGGTGGGAACGCGTTGATGTCTTTTGTTTGGACATGTGACCGCAACGTAAACTCACTTCCATAAAACAGGCTTCTGCGGTAATAACGCATTCTTCTTATTGTTTTAGTTTTTTCAACACTAACTTATTATTATGGTTTGCTTTGACATAGTAACTTAATAATTTACATCGTATTTTAAGTGAAGTATTAAGTGATTATCTTATGAGATATTTTTATGTATTTTTTTGATTGTAACCGTTGATTGATATTAATTTACATATTTATGAAATGAAAGAATATTTACTTGTGGCTAATCATCGCAAAGCCTAAGTAATTAGAGTTATAACCATTAAATTAACACATTAATTTTCACAAAAACAGATTTTTTGATATTCTACCGCTAAGCGGGTTAAATAAGTGTTGAATGTTATTATGTATATTGTTGCGTATGTAAAGGAAATGTCGGGAAACAACCTGTCGTTTATAAAATACTAGATGAAACCTGTGACTTCGTGGAGAATAATGTTTATTAAAAGGTGATAGACTCTACATAGTCCGACCCCGGCACCACCGCTGTCACTCCTATTTCTGCCTTATAACAGCAGTGTTGAGCACTGCTGTGTTCTGGTCTGAAGGGTGTGGTAAGTTAGACATACTTATCTGAGGCGTTCCAGCTCAGTCCTCGGGGTAGCAACGCATCTGGGATCAATCTTACGTAGGTAGGACTTTGATCTTATCTGAAATTGATTACAGATATCCATGAGCGGCAGTGGCCACTTACCATCAAGTGGACTGCATGCTCGTTTGCTACTTCGATTATATAAAAGAAATCTACATGGCACTCGTGCGAAGCTGGGGCGGGTCGCTAGTTATATGTACATATGTATACATAGATCTTCTCCTTTACTCTCTCTTTCTATTGATGAAAATTGAATGAAAATCTATTGCGTTGTTTAAAAGATTTATGCGTACAGACAGCGGGAAGATATTTCGTTTTATATTATTTTTTATAAAATATATGTAATTCCAAATAACATATCATTAAATTCAAACATTTTATTGTTATTATGTTACAAAATATAATTTACTGATACGGAGTCCTCCATATGCGAGTTTTACTCACACTTTGCCAATTATTATTTTTTCCGACATATTTCTTAAAAGGAACGCTTTTGGAATGTCCATTTCCAAAAACGGTATGACCATACAAGTCCTTATGGATACTTATACGACATTGTTGTCCGGCGTGAAGTGTCAATTACAGACTTATCAGCTCGGACGTGACACTATTACGAAATATCTAGGAGACTAACACAAATAGATAGATCTGAACCAGTTAGTATGTAAGAAACTTGTAAATATTACATCGAAAAATGCTTTCTAATTAACACATTAATTGTTCAATTTCATAAAAAAATACAATTAACGTTACAGTACATGGTGATGCGTAAAATAAATAATTTTCTACAACCATATATTATAATCAAAATCAAAATCAAAAATATTTTAGTCAAAGTAGATTATTACAGAATTCTTTTTGAACGTCAATAATATTTTTCTTTTACCACCACTTCTGAAGGTTTAGTTATAGAGAAGAAGCGGCGCAAGAAACTCCATAACACACATCTTTTAATCTGACCGGGAATCGAATTTGAACCTACTACGTAGCAGCCTTGTATGGTAAGCGCACTACCACACAGACTATCTGCAATAATAAATGAATTTCAGAGGAAAGTACTGCTAATCGTATTTATTTATTAACACTTATCAACAACATTACATGTGAGACTATTATTAAGTACTTAATATATTTACTTTTTTAACGTTTGTTTATTTTATATGGAAATTTGACCTAAACTAAAGTGTTTCATATCAAGTAAGAAGAGACAAATTGTTCTCGCTTTTTATACCTAACAATGTTACCTATATCCATATTTTAAATAGCCAATATACCGACATAAGTAATGCCGTAATTATTTGGCATTTAATCCTTAACACCTTCACGTACAATATTATAACCCTATAATGAAGCATTAAGGTCGTTAGCTCACTTATACGGCACCTCTTCCAAAAGTATAAAGATTCCAATATGAAATTAACGTTATGCTGTGTTGATGTACTTTACAGTAATAATAATTTAGTGGCCAACGCGCGGTAAGCGAGCTTACCGCATCCATGCCACTCAATAGTTGACGTCTGGGGTATCGCCCGCACGCTTTAAGCACGGCGTCTGCTCGCATGAAGCCTGCTGATGAATGGCGTATGCTGGGTCAGTCTCAGTATGTGTGAGCTGTAGGCGCGGGGCAGCGATTAGCCTGCTAGCTGTAGGCGCGGAGCAGCGAGTAGCTTGCTAGCTGTAGGCGCGGGGCAGCGAGTAGCCTGCTAGCTGTAGACGCGGGGCAGCGAGTAGCCTGCTAGCTGTAAGCGTGGGGCAGCGAGTAGCCTGCTAGCTGTAAGCGTGGGGCAGCGAGTAGCCTGCTAGCTGTAAGCGTGGGGACGGCGAGTTGTCTGCTTATTTACAGGCGGTATTGTGCAAGAGCTGTGGTGGAGCGGTGCCGTATAAGTGAGCTACGACCTTTATTCTCAGTGTCCCCCAGTATGTACTAGTAAATAAATGACCCGCATACCTAATTACTGGCAAATGCACGAAATGCAACACCTTTCACAAGACGTCATTTCGTCTGTTTAATTAATTTTCTCATTAAGGCGCTTGCTTCAACATCGACATATAGCGAGTAAACGAGTATTAAGGACAGGTATACTTAGTCGTATATCGTGGAGTTTTATTCACTGCTTTTTCGTAAAAAAACATTTCGCGAAGTGGTATATAGAGCATACAGTTAAAGTGATGGCAAATAGCCACGGCCGCCTCATACATCTGTAATTAATACCACATACGACAGGTAATATGTACGATCTTATCTGAGGTCAACTATCATGTTTTTACCTATGAGGACAAATTTATATATTTTTGTATAATTTATATATATATATTTGTTCCGTTCAGATAAAAAGCAAAGGTTCGATAGAACAAGTGCCTAAGCCTAGTTACACATTGCTACTGTATAATCGATTCTAAATATTAATATATGTGTAACTGCATATGTGCAAAAACAACAATTATATTTCAAGTGACAACGTGTGCATACTGTGCATACTTGTTCTTTAATTAACACATTTTTAACCCATACTTACAAAAATATGGACATACATACATTGACATTAAGTTCTTGTTGTTAGATCTCGCAATTTTATACATAGTAGTTTAGCAGCAAGGCTCCGCCAGGCGAAGTAATAACGTCTGAGGACCAGCTGTGTTTCAATAGTCTTAATTCGTAACTTGCATATGCATATACAAAATACATTGCATTGCATATACAAAAAGTCTATGTCGTGATTCAGACATACTAGTGGCGCCATCTCTTCGCAAAATGTGAAATTTAGTTTGTGACATTAAATATATTATACATATGTTATCACTAGCAAGATCATGCTTTGTTTTTCCGCTAGGTGGCGCCACAAGTTTTATTGGTGGTTGCAGAAAACTTGACCAGAGTGCCACATTGTTTTAACGCAAATCTGGTCATATTACCTCATATACATATACATTAACTCGCCCACATAATTTGATAAAAGATATAAGTGCTAAATATAATCATGATCAATGTTCCACATTTTCATCAATTTGCTGAAAAAACAAACCATACCTCACAGCTTTTTCCGAAGATTGAGAACGGACTCAGATAAGTACACCAGAGCACATATCAATAAGAAGTAGCGATTATCGGCTGTTATCGGCCCTCGTTATCCAATAAAATAATTATCCTCCTAATTATTATAAATGCGAATGTCCGCTTATTTGTTTGTTTGTAACGGCTTCACGCGTTAATTGTAAACCGATCGTTATGAAATTTTGCACACACATTTCATGGGTCTGGAAAAAGACATAGAGTACCTTTCATCCCGAAAAATGATACTACTCCCGAGGGATAGAAAAGTAACTTGTGTACCTACTTCTATACCTACGGCCTCTGTGCGAATGTACACATGAGCACCAATTTGCTAAAAACAAACCATACCTCACAACTTTTTGCGAAGATTGAAAAACGGACACAGATAAGTACTCGCACATATCAATAAGAAGTAGCGATTATCGGCTGTTATCATGCCTTGTTATCCAATAAAATAATTATCCTACAACCCGCGGGAATGCCGGGAGCACAGACTTGATTGACGTAGTTTTTACTTGACATTTAAAGTCGCAATTTGAAACGTCAGGACGATGTAATTTATGACCAAAGACCCATAGAATCCGTTAACAATTAAGCTTGAAGACAAGTGTTTCGTTAAACAATTAAGAAACATTTTTAATTGATCGCAAATTATAGTGGAGACGTATCTAGCTAAGTTCATATATTGATTTGTTATGTAGCAAATAGACACTTTCATATCGCCATTCTAAGAAGATTTTCTTTTTATATAATTGAAGTAGGTAACAAGCATGCAGTTCACCTGATGGTATGTGACCGCTGCCGCCCATGGACATCTGTAAACATCCCCAGACAAGATCAAGGTCCTGCCTGAGGTTGACCACACATACGTTGTTACCCCTGAGGACTAAATTGGAACGCCTCGAATAAGTTTATCTCCCTTACCACACCCTTCAGATCAGAACACAGCAGTGCTTAACACTACTGTTATAAGGCTGAAATCGGTGTGGAGGCGATGTCACCGGAGTCGAACTATGTAGAGTTCTACCACCTTTAAAAATGAATCATCATCAGCATCAACTGCTCAATAGTGGGACCCATGCAAGTGCAACCCGTGCTCAACAGTGGGACAATAACCCTTTATTGTCCCACTGTTGAGCACGGGTTGCACTTGCATTGCAAAATCCCTCTCACTGCGAGGAGACCCGTGCTCAACAGTGGGACAATAACCCTTTATTGTCCCACTGTTGAGCACGGGTCTCCTCGCAGTGAGAGGGATTTTAGGCCTTAGTCCACCACGCTGGCCAAGTGCGAATTGGTAGACTTCACACACCTTTGAGAACTTATTTTTTTAAGAACTCTCAGATGTGCGGGTTTCCTCACGATGTTTTCCTTCACCGTAAAGCAAGTGATAATTAATTTCTAATACGCACATAAATCAGGTGCGTGCCCGGAATTTGAACCTCGGACCCCTCGTTTGAGAGGTTAAGTTTCAACCATTAGCCTATCACTGCTCATGTTTAGTAATGTTTATGAACTGTAATACCTACTTTATGAAACCAAAACCTTAAATGTATAAAAATATAACCTTTTTATATAACTTTGGAGTAACAAACTACGTAAGTAAGTGGCCACTGCCGCTCATGGGCATTTGTAATCAACCCAAGATAAGAAGAGAGTCTACCTGAGGATGGCCACAAAAGCGTTTCTACCTTTGAGGATAATCGAACCTATTTTTTCATAACTCGACAGTGTTAAGAATTGCGGTGTTTGGATTTGAAAGACATGAGAAGGCGAAGTGCTTTATATGAGTTTCCAAACTAGCTTTCAGGAATAGCAAAGTATTTGTGAATGACCTCAAATGGGACTATAAACTTATCTGGGGCAAGTTAAGATAACTATTAACTAGGACCGGGTATCACGGAGTCGTCTTCGCAGCGCCGAGGACGACCACCGAGAGGTTTTAAAAACTCCCACAAAACCCGGCGTTGCTCACGAAGCTTCGAATATCATTTGAAGGTTCCCTTCGTCAAAAAAATATTAGTTGACAGTAAAGCTTACCATTAGTTTTATGATGTACCCGTACATGGTGGCCTAAAGGTACCACAACTGGTCCCGGTATTGGTGCGAGGGCCAGCAGTGTGGTGTCGTGGGACACCGCTGCCACGTGGACCACGCGGCATTCCACCGTCCGTGGCGAGGAGATCTGAGTCGCCATCCCGAATACTGTCTCGCCGCAACCTTTCCAAATTTTACTTTCTGACTTATGTGCGATTACCTTAAAAGAAAAAAAAAACATGTTGTTATAGGTATTCCATAAATATAAAATAATCTGACTGCGTAACAGCTTTATCATAATGTTAATTATGAATATTAAAAAATACGGTAGTCAAAAAATAAAAGACCAAAACACATACCGTAAAACCATTTGCATAATCCGACAGTAAGGTAAATACTAGTAAATACCCCGGCCCTAAAGGAGATCATTCAACTCTCGAACATTTTGTACCCAAAAATGAAAGTGCCGGCCAGAGGAAAAAAATAGTGGATTCTTATTGGAAACAATGTC
>DWPV01003289.1:0-15464 GCA_018251915.1 Urbanus proteus proteus | reverse complement strand
TTGACTTTTAAATGACACTTCGAGTCGGCCATGTTTGTTTACTATTTAAGACAAGTCTAAAAAAATGGACTGTACACGTATAATCACCAACTCATCATCCCTTATCTCCGACTCCGAATAACTGATTATTTGTTCTTATAGACATAGGATTCTATGTTTTGATTAAATACTCTCAAAATCAAAGATTCTTTGTTCTCCATACTATATTCATAGCACAAATATAATTATAAGCACAACATATTTTATTAACCACGAGCATCTTATTAATGGCCAAGAAATAACCAAAATCTCATTAAAATCGAACATATTAATTTATTTAATTACATAAATCAGAGTCAGGCACAGAAGCACAATAAAAACAGGGTTCAAATTCTAAAAAACATCTACTCATTCTAAGGGTACTAAGGTCTAAAACATTAATATGGGGTTCAATAATAATAATTTGGGCTATAATAAATATTTATTAAGAGAAAAGATTTAGAATCACCGGTAGATATGATCAATGAATCAAATCAAAATTGTAATAAGTTAGCTTTAGTAGGTAACATTTCCGAATTTCCATAAATCAATCCCTAAAATACTATTCCTGTGTTGAATAGTGCCATCTAGCTTTATAGTATGTGTACTAAATCGAAAAAAGATTTGTTACGTTACCACTTCATTACAAATCGAATTAGTTCTTCCAAACTACTAATAGATGTCACTACACTCGAGCTATATAATTAATGAAATGCGCGACAGAGACACGCATATAACTTTTCATACGAAATGAGCGGGATGTGCTAATACACCACTACAACCGTACAGTGCACACAGCGATAATTTTATATGACAGTACCGACACATACAAGAAAAGAGAAGTTGTAAAACAACAACTCACAGTTCGCTGCTTGTGCTTACTTTTCTATCAGATGTAAAATGGACGGGCGGTCGTGTCGCTGCGCGCTCGCGATCTCCGCGTGTTCGTTGTAAAATCGATGTTTATTTTGACGTGAATACGAATATTGTTTACGCGATTGTTCGACTTCTTCGGTGTTCGGTTGCCGAAGGAGATTGTGTTGTGGTTGTGTTTTTGTTTGACGCTAGCGTTCACTTCACTTGCAGTGATTTTGCTGATAGCTCACTCACCGGTGGGTGCGCGCGTGATAAACTACGTGTTCGGTTAAAAAAAAGGCGAATAGTCGTCTAGTGTGGGTGTTTTACAGTACCACCATGCTGTGCACGGTGACATAGTGAACGCTGAATTGACCCTGACCTCTGACAACATGTCTGGGCGATCGGATTGCAGGAAATTTGCACCAAACATCTTCAACAAGAGCAAGTGCACTAATTGCTTCCGACAGAAGGAGGAGCATAGTGCCGAAGCATTGGAATCGAATCGGGTATGTACTCGAATATATTTTATTCGGCAAGGCATCATTAACCCGATCATACCTCCAATCTCTAATCAACAACACGAACGGGATTCGCGTGTAGGTGTATTCTATAACATGTGCATGTGTGCGTGGGTTGACCACTCTTCTGTCTTTAGGTGTTGATCTAACGGGCTTCTGACTGGAGTGCGTTAAAAAAACTTTAGAAGAATATAGTGGGTAGTTCGAAATCTCTCTGAATGTACTAGCAGTAAAGGCAGCATTCATAAAATCGCAGTAAAATGTGAAATAGAATGCACAACAAAAAATAATGTATGTATTACGAGTTACTAAATAGCCTGTATTTCGAGTAATTCAAAAGATCACATAGTTAAAGATAAATAGGATCATTGTAAAATCTTAAATGTGGTGAAAAAGTCTTAATACAGTAAAGTAGCAAAATATAAAATGAATGTTATTCTTATATTGTAGGTCTTTTAAAAATTAAAAGTATTTAGGTACGATATTTTATAAATAGGTATCTATCTAATGCAAAAAATTCCATTCATATCTTGTAACTCGAAAACATTTAATAATAATTAATCTATAGAAGGTATGTTAATGATGTCATTTCTTAATAACAAGAATCAATCTTTTATTTGACATCTTATCAGGGTAAGGTAGGTATTATAGATAGGTACCTACCTGTTTTTTGCCGTAACCTTCCTTACAACTACTACAACTTGTTAGCTTTTTATATAAAGGAATGTGAGCTTGGTAGTAGTTGCAGTAGTAAAAAAAATCCAACTTATATGAGTCAAATCTTATGGGTTCCAATTTAAAATGAGTGATTTTTACATAACTTATAGTGTATTTCCTAAAATATCTAAGAGAGATTCCATAATAGTCTGCTAGACACTACAGACAAGGCATCTAAATATTGGCTTCGGGCCTAAAAAATCGCGATTTAAAATTGCTATACTAAAATCTTACACTGTCCATTGAAGCTCCAACCTGGAGTATGCTTGAGATTAAGTCAGGTTTCCTTTTCTATGGGTCTTCAAATAAAAATCTTTACTTACTAAGGTGAAATCATGGCGAGGTATGGCGCAATGTTTGGCCGTTTCCTTATCAAACGGGAAACTAACAGTTAATACAGCATGAATGCCTCAAACCATAATTTATTTTAATACCTCACTAAGGTCGACAAGTTACTTAACATTAATCACTTTAAGTAGGTTATTACTATTGATAATTCAATCTTAAAGGAACATTTGCGTTGTATATTTCATTGTCAATCTGGTTTTAATAACTCGAACTGATAATAAAACAGTTACTTACTGGTTACGTCGATTTTACAGATCTGTTTATAAATAAGTTCCAAAAACAGAAACTTGTTATACCTACCTAACTTATCTTTACACGAACGATAAATTTAACACATTATTAAGTACCTATCGACAAACTGATCGGCTAGACATTTACACATTTTTTGTAAAATAAATAATTTTGGACATCACTACAGCCCCGCATATTACTCGTAAATACTCATAAATGTTTATTTTTAATAACTGTAGTAGTAACACGATTTATAAAATAATCTGTATAAGTAGGTTCTGAAAAGATATGTATAAATATGCTTTAAATAATTAATATACTTTCCTACCAACAAGTCATATTATATTAAGCAAAATAAGTGAACTTATAAAATATAAAGATATCTTCAAAATATTAAGAAAGTAATCTGGAACGGAACGTTGGAACTGACAGTTTGTGTTGGCGCCAGTTTTGCATTCCATGTTTAAAAGTCTCAGTGGGTTAAGTATCTCATATTTTACGAGACATTACTGTTGTTGAGTAGTTAGCTAATGTTACGAATATTTTGGTAGTTTCTAACTGAAGTAGCTAAAACCGCTAGTATTCCTTATTTAATGCACCGGGACGTCATGCAATAAAATATTAGTAACTACTAAATAATTAATTGATAAATACTGTTCCGAAAAGTTGATTTCACAAATAATTGTGTCATAAGTACCTATGGCATCATGTCTAGCTATTATCTATAAGTTATAATTTTTCTGCAATCAAAATAAACGATTATAAATACTGATAGTAGATATTAGTAAAATTCTAGGAAAGCGTTTTACTTACGTCAGAGATTCAATTCTCTGATTCCGTAATCACTTACGTAGGTATATTATAAGTAAAATTTAGGTATATTAACTAGTCTTAGTTATTCCCCTTTTTATTTTTAATTATAAATTACACCAGTTCGAGTTTATAATTTCACAATAATCCAATTGAGTTAAATCAAGTTACTTTGGACTTCCTTTATTTAAGTTAATATCTCATTGTCGGAACTCGACAAGAAAATCGCTTAATTCACATTTCTTGCATATCATAAGCGACAACTTGTTTGATTGTATCACTGTATAAATAAATATTGTTAAGTCTTAGAACTCCTTTAAATTGTTTTAGTAGCAATTTACAAGGTAACTCGCACTTTGATCACTTTTGTATTCGTTAATAAATTATAAATTCCTATAAACGTTATGATAAATTCTTGTAAAGATTACGTAGTTTAGCAATTTTATTCTATAACCATTCTAGTATGGTATTCTGTTTAACTAATTAGGTAGATAACTTGAAAAGAAGACACATATAATGTAATTTCTTAAAAAAATACCAACGTGAATGCTGCGAAAGTGACTTACACTTGAAGTCAAAGATTAAGTCACTGCTGTTCATACTTGTCACCGACCCCAAATGGGATAGCTGATATAAGCGTCTGAAGTGAAATGTGTTTTACCGGAGACTGACACTAAAGAGATGAAATTGACGTTATAGCGTTGAGATTGTGCTTTATATAACAGTTTATTTCTTATTTTTCAAAATCAATCAGCAAATAATTGATCATAAGATAAAACATGTAAATAAAAAGACAGTGTAGGCGTATACGATCGTTTATAGACGTAGCTGACGTAGGTGCAAAATTTATCATCTATGCAACTCATGCAAACGACTTCTAACATGTTCCTGTGATTGATTCATTTGCATAAATGTAACGAACAGGATATGAACAGGATTTATGCGCCGGAGTCACCATTTTGCCGAGTTTACAGTAATCTATTTTGATTCCTGTCGACCCGTCGCATTTCGGTTTATTTATGTATAGTGTTGACTGACTGAAACATTGGACGGTTGGAATAGTAATAAGAGGCAACGGTTCAACTCGGTTTAATAACACCTGATGTTATGCTTGTACCTACCTACCTACTATACGAACGTAGAATATACTAACAATAAATTTAACCTCAAAATATTTACAGTTTGTACCTAGAATGGAACGATACAAAGCGTGTAGGAAATTGTCTTTTATGTGTAGGTATTTACTAGACCTCATAAACCTATATCTAGAATTTAACGACGCAAAACGTGTATGATATTTTGTTACAAAAGTGTAACTAGTTACGGTTAGTTAGTTTTTTTTACTGTTAATACAAAACAATACAGTGAACGCTACGTTTATTTAGTCTTAAACTAGTTGGCCAGACTATTCACACATGACTTTGCATTAAACGATGTATACTGTACATATTAATGTCACATACACGGAAAAAAGGAATAAAAAAACCTGGCGACATTAATTCAATTTGCATAACGTCCACTCAATAAAAACCTTAAGATTCCAAGTTCAAACTGATTAACCGCTCGTAGAGGTCACTTAACGCATCATTCCGATCCCGTTGCACGAGCAGGATGCGCGCAACATAGTCCTGCTCTATGGTATTTGTGTCTATGGCGGACCAAACATGGCTTTTATGTCTTCGTCGCTAGCACGATAAAGGGACCGTCGATCCCAACGCGTGCGTAAATTTGGATCGCAAATAGAACGACTGACTAATCGAGGTTGCACCGTGAACGGTTAAGCGATATTAAGTTATTAGAAAAGAAAACCAATTGCCTCCACTCAGGATCATCCATATAAATAACTTGGAACGGAAAGTGACATGCAAGTCAGTTTTTAATCCTCTTTTTGCCTCTTTAAATGCGGTAAAACAAATATGCGTTCTTGTGCGTACCTACGTGTTTGTACTACATTTATTGGAAACAAAATTTACTTCGCTATTTTTGGAAGATATGTATCACCTACATACCATTTTTCGTCTATTTATAAATCGACTTAAGTTTATTTCATACAAGTTTGGTAAGAGGGAAGGAAAATAACTAGAATATAAATAGTATATTTTAGTTGAAATTGCAGCTACGTATTTGCATGACAAAACGCGTCTCGTCTGGCCGCACACTAACTTGTTACCATGTAGTAGTTAGCACTTTCATAAAGTACAGCGCTGCTCAGCTGCCGATCTTGCTTTTTGTATGTTTTAAGTAATAAACATTTATACAATATGTTTAATTTTACGTACAAGAAAGAGCTAAGAGAAAAAGCTGGACAATGCTAAAGGCCCGTGTAAATGAACTTAAGACACGAGCCAGCTAAATGGCCGCCATGTTTTTTTTCAATAACGCACCTTGATCGATATATATGGACATGTTCACATCTGGCATAAACTATGCATAAGGTTGTTGTTGTACTAACATCTTGCAACGATTTAATGGCGGAGCGATTAAATGTACAGAAACTGCAATATCAATAGTCTAATAATAATGGGATGACAAACACTCAATGCACTTTAGTCAAGCGAAAACATAAATGCGTTATTTTTAAATTGTCAATTTTTAATAACCTTAAAGCAGCTGGTGATTGTTGGATTGTACACTTTCACCCTGGTTCCCCAGAAAAGTATTATTAAGACTTTAGTCCTATGTTTCATCCCTATCAACTACCTTAGGAACCCAGATAAATCTAACGCTGTCCGATCAACCTGAAGTCAAAGACGAGTTGCTTTCAATGAAAGTGTGTTCAAGCAAGTTTATTTTCCAAAATGTATGTCCTATATCTTTATCGTCTATCGTATGTTGTGTGACCAGTTGGCCACACATCTGTCGCGGCAAGAAAAAGAATAACATAATTATTTACATAATCAAGTGTAGTGGAACTAGTTGTTACGTTAGTTGCATTATAATTATATAATAACGTAATCTCGCTGATAAGATAACGTCCTGATTTCAATATAATGTTCGCACTACCTACATAATATGTGTAACATTATGATTATGTATGCTCTGTTTTAAGTTTTTTTAATGAACGAATACAATAATGAGTAACGTGCTGCGTGATACTAAAAAAAAAACATTTATCTGATTTAAATTTATACGCTTCAAAATAACATGTTTTTAAAAATAAATATAGGAAGGTGTGTGAATAAAATATTATAATCTCTAATAAATTGTATTAAATGGGTAAGTAGAAGTTTCAAGCTTCATTAAAAGGTTTTAATGGTTCTTATCAGTATCTACAGAAATAAAATTAGTCATACCGGATAATAAGTAGAATAATTACTTATATTCAATACAAGTACATATATGCCATGTTATTTACTTAGTCACACGAAATATCACAGAACCTGTAAAACCAGTATTATATTCGGCAAATTATTTTTATCGTATTCAAATGTGTTCCTGTATTATCATTAAACAAGTAGTTATTGTTACAAGTTTATAAAATTACTTCGATTCCATTTGAAACATACGCCGAATATAACTGAAATGAAATTCCCGCTTATATTTCAGTATGACTTTACATTCATTCATTACACACATTCAATACACACAAATATTAAACGATTTTGATATTCTTTATAAATCACTATCACTACATAGTATAGTCGCTTTCCGTTGTCTGTTCCTATGTATGCTTAGATGTTTAAAACTACGCCACGGATTTCGATGCGGTTTTTTTAATAGATATAGTGATTCAAGAGGAAGGTTTATATGTTATTTGACGCGTGCGAAGCTCATATTAAGTGTAATAGACTTCATTCACTTCATTAAACGACGCATATTTACGAAGAAATTAGAGAAAGGGACAGCGATAGGTCCTAACAGGGTGAGCAAGCGAGTCGTTGCGAATCACCTGTCAAAGTGAACTCGTAATCAGATAATAAGTCTGCAGACGCGACGGAGTAGTTGGTCCAAACAAATACAACTCACTTACGCAGGTGTGACACCTGTTAAAACAATATGGACACGATAAGTAACCCCGTTGGGGCCCATATTTGTGTTTATAAAGTTACTAAATTATAAACAAATATGGATTCTACTACCATTAGTAATGCGGCAATGCACAGCTTTAATCTTGACTTCCTCATCCACATCTATGGAACATTCATATAGGTCCCAATGCGCTGGCAGCATCGTATTTTAAATTTGTGTGTGATCACATGTGTCGTATCGATGTTCTGTGTTCTGGTTCGAACAACTTAAGTATTTCTCAGAAGTAGCAACACAACAGTGCCGAACTCAGTTATCTAATGGTACCCTGAGGCTATTGCTATAGTCCTATTTAGAGTTCATTACAGGTGTATCTGGACAACATTGTATACTTTTCCATAGATCTTTTAACTGATCAATATCAGACAGATACGCTCTCTGAAACATTTGTACCTAGTTATTGTATCAGGTGGAACGAACGCCTGTTTCCTACGTCTATAGAAACATATCTGTAAGTACGTCTGTCTCAACAGCCTGTGACATTTTGAGCACATAACTGAAGGTTTCCTCGTAGGCATCGTGTAAAAGCTAATTTGACCTACAAGGGCTCTAACGAGAAATGTAATTCCCATTTGCGTCTATGAATTTAGGCCGAAGCTTGATTTGCGTTTCTACTGACGTGCTTTAAATGTTCATAAATCATAATGTTACTATTAAATTACTTCATTTCCATTCGATGAGATGTTTAGTATACAACTTAGAAGTTAATCGTAGTTTAATCGCAGGTAACTTATCTACTTCGATTAATCGATTTATGAACTTTGATTTGTATTTTGTCTGTTATGTTATTATAGGTCTTCATCGTAATTATTCTTATGCATGTATTTTGTTCTATAAATATGGTACATGGAGATAAGTACTAGCCACATATATGTTTTAGGTAAAATGTTTTACATTCTGGAACAAATCAATTTATCTTTGATCTTCCCTCAGATCTTCTCTAGTTGCAGGACAAGTAGCCATGACTCTGCCTACCATCAAAAACCCATAATACTTTTCGGTTTAAAAATACATCAATCTTAGAAGAGATTCGCTGGTCACCTTTCCCGACTGTTCATAATAAGCATTACATCTAATGTATCTGCATGTGAAACTTCATACGACTTCTCATAAAAATTTTTTGGGGCAGTCTTTAGTCCACTTCTACGTCTTTGACCAAAAGAGAGACAATTGTACCATTCCTGTCCGCTAGACCACATGTGAATAAAACACATACCTACAATATATGCGCATAATATGTTGCATCCGATGCTACAAGTTTCGATAAAAGAAGAAATAAAACCACTTTTAAAAGAGGTCGAAACCAATCTGCTCTGTATCGTGTTTTATCGTAGCGATATTTTACTTTCGTTCAACAACGGCGACGGTGTTCACTGCGGTCTGACCGGGTTGTTGTAATGTAAATATTTTGCGTAATGTACCACTATATCATATTGTTTATTTATAAATAATACTGCATGGTTATGATCTGCCTAGATGTGCTTATTTTTGAAAGAAATTGACTAGAACGATAAGTAAAGATTGTATACGTCTGTCTTCGTGAAATGTGGTTTAAACTTTTTGTGTAGTGCGAAATTTCAAGACTTGTGAATAAATATACAGCTAAGTGGAATTTCGTTTGTGCGATTCTGGTTTATTATATTCTTACGTTATAAGAATATGTACATCATGAACACGTTCTTGTTCCAGTCTTGGACACGTTGATCATATAGAAAAGTAGTGGCAGAAGCCAAGGACACGTTGCCTCCCCTGAAGACTAAAATGGACGCGTGATATGTAAATCCTTCCTTCGGAACTCCTTATTTTGTACCGAAACACAGAATTGCTTTACGCTAGAAATAGGTGTGAGCCTCTCAAGGTTCATTAAGAACTTTAGACCTTTATGTACTCAGTTCATAGTTTCTAAAACTTAACGGAGAACATTTAGATAAGTTTAAACTGCCTGCAATTTAAACTTAGGTCGATCCAAATTCTTACCATTAGATTTATTATCACGTACTGGACAAATGTATGTAAAATATACATTGATTATGTAAGCGTATAGTACAAATAAAAAAGTCCAACTTCCTATACAATAATTTATCTCCGATAAAGATCAGGTATTTTTGAGACCAACTAGCAGAACCCGTTACTGTGACAAAAATATGAATTGCATAATTTGAAAAATCGAGCAGCGTCGAATTTGTTTGTAAATTAATATAATCGTGGTTGGTTTTTTTTCACTGAGGCCAAAAGAAAGCTTTTAGGCAGGCAACTTGAAGTAAATGTTTACGGAAATTATAAAAGACTGGACTTAGTGCCATTTGGCATAAGCTTTCACAGATGGCGAGGTCCTCAGTGTGCTTCAACAAGCTGCCTAACGTTGTTTCCAAGCCGTTCGACCTCTGACAAAGTTTATTCATTGCTACCTGATGACAACCGAGACCGACAGTTTAACCTGCGAAGAAATAATGTATGATATTTACCTATGACCGGTGATCCAATTCCTGAACGTGCCTGCCGTTGCCTTACTTTGTAGATCGGTTAAAATCTACACCACAATCTATATGCGACGCCTTACAAATGTGTGTATTTATTTCAATGGGCGTCCTAAATGTAAATACACCATCTCCTGTTCTGCCTAAACAGTGCTATTCAAGAATGTCAAGACAATTTACCACAAAACGGCTCGATTTGGTATAACGTGACAAGATGTCAAAGCCAAGGCTAGATCTAAAGACTGTTAAGTACCAACGATTCTTCAGCACTTCCTCTTGTAATCTGAACCTTACGTGTTGGTAATACAGAATAACCGTGGCTATTTATAATAATACGGAAACGTCGGAGCCTCAAATGGTTCGGTTCGGGCAATTATCTTGACAAATGCTCCACTAACGAAGTTGACATGCGCCATGGATGCGTGTGCGCAAGGTGACGGCGAATAGGAAGCTTAACGATCGATACAATGAGTGCTTGCGTCTCAACTAAATGGATGCTAATTTTTTCTCGGTTACAGAGAAAGTGCGCATTAAACAAACTTCCACGGCCATTGTTGGTTTGCAGAAAATTAGCGCATCATTCTTCCGGCTGTTTAAGCACCTATAACATGTGTCTGTAATGGAAGGTCGAAGTTCGTTAACCTAAACTTTTAATTGAATTGAGCACACATAGTTTATTTTGTCACGCAGCGCGCGAGAGTCAAAAGGATTCCTTTACCGCACTAACGTCCTAGTCTTTGTATTGGCAGACTGTTTTTTTTAGTTTTTAATAGGTTCCCGGGATTACAGTATAGAAATACAGTGATTTAATCTTTGATAAAACTCCCGATACTTTAATACAATTAAAGTATTTTCCATTCTGAATAGGTACTAAAATGTTTTAAAACATGCCAACCTTGAAATCATATAAAATTTGAAATATTTAAGGACACAGCTGTTGAAAAGACATTTTCGTGAGAAATAGACAGAAACTTTTTTTATTATGTGAAGACAGAAATAGATATTGAAAATGTTACAAGGAATTTTCGTGATATAAGCACAATAAAAACGTTTAACATTTATACTATGTTTTTAATACAGTGTTGAAGGTTGTACACCTCACGGCCTCTTCATTAACTATGTCCTACATTTGGCAATACCCTTTTGATTTCGCTTAATGCTCAAAGCAATATACCCAGACTCTTAAACTGTTAGAACATGATCTTGCGTGTGCTATAAACTTTTATGCACTAGTCGTTATGTTCGTACGAATTAGCCAGTATGTTCTTGTTAATGGGCCTAAGACCTATCCAACCTTCTGACGTAAACAACATTAAAATCTTAACTTCCTCCTCGGCCTAAGGTTGAAGAGAAAATTAGTTTTCCCGCTTTCGCGTCACAGGTTTGTGGGTCACACACACGTGTGTTTGTTTAACAAAATTCAACTTTGCCGAAACAGGTTTGAGATGTTTTCGTTACGGTGGCGTGGCGCCGGACCAACCACACTTTTGCGGTTAATGCGTAAGCGCAGAACGCACAAACACTCGTTTAGTGCTTTGACACACATTTCATATTGTACGACTGTCGCTAAACTCGGTTTAACTGGTTACTTAACATTTAAAATGCACCGTGGGTACGGCATAGTTGACCTTTCCTGTCAACGTTTTTATGTGACGCCGAAAATAGACTCGACGTTTTCAAAAGTGGAACGCGTTCACACCTTAAAAGTTTTTCTGACCCTATACAGCGCGGTCAATTAAAATTCAAACAATTCGAACGCACCCGCTAATTCATGCTGTCCAAACTGCTCTAAATGGCGTCATAAATCCGTCGGGCAAACAGCTAGGATTTACACAATGTAAATATTTATACTACACTCGAAATCCCGTGGCCGCACCAAGCTGTATAATCTCGGATCGCGCCACTCGGAAGTTTTTATTGAGGCTGTTTGGCACGGCGCACCAAAACGCAGAGCGGGGATAGTGAAGATTGGAAAAAAATGGCCGCCGTGGTAAAGGTAGCACGCACCATCCTGTAATGGCAGGTTACCCGGGACGGAAGTCCCGTCAGGATTTGCTGTCATCTTTTCCAACTTGTCCGTCTTCGGGTGACGGGGAGGGGATCAGATTAGAGTGGTGGGTCAACTCGTAGTGCAGCATAAAAAAGAGTGCGTGAGGAATGCGCGGCGCGACCGCCAGGTGCAACGGCCGCGCGCCCCGCCCCCGCCCGGCATTTTTGTGTACGCCTAATGTGAGATTAGACGGAAAATCGGATTTATCGCCAATTAACTCGAAACGGGACATCGAGATTCGACGTTCCGCGTAAATCTGTGTTAACCGTTAGCAACAATCTTCCGTTTCCTTGAATAATATCCTGCCAATCCGGTACTTTATCTGCGAGTGTCGCAAACGCAAGCGATTGTTGAGGTTTAAGGCGTATTGACAAGGAGCGATTAAACCGACTGAAATTGGAGGTTACGTTTAAACAATAAAATAGGATAGCGATAAGTTGTACCGATCGACAGTTAAGATT
Organism: Urbanus proteus proteus; assembly: GCA_018251915.1. Classification (NCBI taxonomy): domain Eukaryota; kingdom Metazoa; phylum Arthropoda; class Insecta; order Lepidoptera; family Hesperiidae; genus Urbanus; species Urbanus proteus. The sequence continues at coordinate 2,950 of DWPV01003289.1, read as the reverse complement.
AACTTATAAATTGTATCAACGTTGACTCGGAGCCGGTACGTAGTTCCATTCATGAGCGAAATTTACACCACGCTATCTGACTCCGAATGGTATCTCGGGACCGTTAAGAACACAATGGGTTGCCAACACTAAACAATATTATGTGGGTCGCGGGCGACGGAACGAGACACCGGACCTCGCGGACAATTAAACTCGACACCATGTCCGTAGCCATAAGGTATGGTGGTGAATTGGAACCGTAATGTCATCTGTAAATGGAAGCTTTAAACAGAAAATATGTTGACAGTTAAAATGTAATATGAACTTTTAAATTCATTGTGGATATACCTTTTAAAACCATTTCTACCACATTCGCATTGGACAGCGCGGTGGACTTATGCCTTAATCCCTCTCACTGAGAGGAGATCCGCGCCCAGCCGTGGGACAATTAACGACGATACCTTTTTATATTCTTTTAATATTTCAATTCTAAAATACCAAAAATATTAGCAATCTGACATCCGCATACACATCTGGAAACAGACATATACAAATTCATAGATTCTCTAAAATAATAAAGTAATGCAACACACGTAGCATTAACTTTTTTTAGCATTTAATACGAATATAATAACTACATACGTATGATACCGTGATGAAGGAAGATTACCAGCTCTATAAATTACTGATGATGAAATAATTACCGTCTAATGATATCGTTCCGAGAATACGTAAGTGGATACTAAATCATGAACGTAAGAATAATCTGAAGTCGGTAGTTATAAAAATATATTTTTTAAAGTTACTGTTGATATATTTGCTCTCTCCTTGGTGAGTGGCATCTATGAACATCTGTAATCAATCTAGATAGGATTGGAGTCCTAACTCAAGTCATCCACAGACGTCTGGCTGTCCATGAGGAGTGAAGACTATGTTGGAATACCCAGGGTCTCAGTTTAAACCAGAATGTACGTTTCTCCCGTTAAGAAGAAATAAGTGCGGCGGTGGTGTGCGATATTTAAACATGAATGTACCACATTTTTACCTGACTGCGTCAGAAGAAGGGTAGTGTTTTTCGAGCGTATGTATACATGCATATGTATGTATGTATGTCCATTTCTTTGGCACACCCTACAGCCCAAACGGCTTGACGGGTTTTAATATACGTGTCGTTGGATTCGCCTCAAATAATATTGATATAGGCATTTTTTTTAATTATAGTGCCTGAAAACTGTAAAACGAGATTTTAAGCTGTCGGGTTTTTCTTTTTTTTTTAAGATAGTATTATTAGTAAAGATTCTTTATTTTGTAGATAAAATCTGATTGTACGTAGTTACGTTCATCGCTCATTTGCATTAGATTCGTTTGTCAGTCTCCTTCACCTTTGCAATTCCACAAGAAACATTTCCACAGTTTGCGCAAACATTTCGTACGCCGATACTGTTCTTTCATTAGAATTAGATCAGTGGTAGGTTTAATTGCGTATTGCGCATTGCGGCTGAGTTATGGCGTGTTTTATCATTTTATTTTTTACAATGAACACCTAGCAAGCATGTTGTTTTGTAAGTGGAAATCTGAAGTCAATTTCAAATATGATTTGAGCTTTGCCTGTTGCTGGCTATAGATGTAATGATGAGGATTACTTCTGAGATTCGGAACGTCTCGTCTAAGTGTATCTTTTCACACTTCAAAGCAAAACACAGTAACGATAGTAGCTAATGACGACGAAGCAGTCAAACTACACGATGTTAATCAAGCACACATACCTGTTATTTACGCACACATTTGATAATTCCATAAAAGAAAGCCGTTTTATCCAAGTTACTAAATATCCTAATTGGTAAGTGTGAAACTGCGAATCATAATATAAATCGCTGATATAACCGTTAATCCTAATTATTATAAACGCGAATGTCCATATGTTTGTTTGTAACGCCTTAACGCCTTAACTACCCAACCGACCGTTATGAAAATTTGCACACACATTGCTAGGGTTTTAGATAAGGACATAGAGTAGCTTTCATCTGTGTACACGTTAGCGCGAGCGAAGCCGCGTTTAAGAACTAGATTATATAAATGAATACTTATACCTAACAAAAATACGTATAACTAACAAAAATGCAATTAATTTTTTTGTCTGTTTGTCTGCCTGTTTGGTTGAGGTAATGTTCTAAACGGCTGGACCAATTGTGACGGTACTTTCACAGGAAGATAGCTGAAGGTCTAAGGCGTAACCTAGAAGACTTTAATTTTTGAGAAAAAAAACATTAGCGCGCTTCACGGGCACGCGAGTCCCCTCGCAGGAGCGTGGGATTTTAGTATATTTAAATATGAATTCCTATTTACTTTTCAAACGCAGTTGAAACCGCGGGTATCAGCTAGTAGAAAATGAAACGTTAAATCTAAACATTAGTTAGTAGCAGCTTCAGCACCATTCGTCACTATCAACGTCTTGGAACCCGATACCATTGTTGCCACACAGTTATCTAAGTAGGTTGCGACGGAAACGTGTTATTCAACACTTGTTTGTGGTTCGATTGATATTTTTAGGGCTTCGGTACTCTATGTTTACGAGTCATTCCGCGTTAACATGGATCTTGGTTGCGTTATGCGGAATTGCGAATATCTTGCTATAAGATTTGCTGTTGCTCGAGGTAACTAGTTTTTACTCGCGGCTTCGCTTGCGTTAATGTGTACGCATTCGCCTTTATACCGGTAAGAATAGTTAGGATTGTATGCTTCAGGTACAATTCAAATGCGTTCAATTCATATCAAGAGGCCATAGGTATAAAAATAGAAAGGTTGTAGGTTTGGTTGTAGGTATAAAAGTTATTTTTATATCTCTCAGGAGTAGTCTATTTTTTTGGGAGAGAAGGTATTCTTATGTTCTATTGTGGTTCCTCGGCAATGTATGCAATTTCATAATGATGGATTGAGTAGCTAACGTGAAAGCGTAACAAACAAACAACCA
>DWPV01003288.1:0-15465 GCA_018251915.1 Urbanus proteus proteus | reverse complement strand
GGCTAGGAGCACGGAGAATATGATGCCCAATAGCTGGAAAGCACGTTAAATTATATAATAATTTTCTTAACTTACTGCTCTGCTATATGTAAATTTTACTTTAATTGCCCGCAATAAACAACAGTACATCGAAGCACCTGCCTGTTTAGTAACTGATAGTTGAACTTCATTTTTAAACAAAAAATATAACTTGTCTGAAGTTGGTCGTCGGCGGAGGTTTGTTTGTTTTGAAGACGACAGGGAAACCGTCAAAGGGTACCCGACAAATTGGGAGCGACGCCGAGTTATGTGGGATTATTACCGCACTAAAACTCCCCGCTGGCCGTTCTCAGCGCTCGACAGTGGAGGAATCCGGGAACTCCATCCTCGCCGAAGTCCTACAAGCGCGATGCCTCCTCGGGGCTCTTTTCTCCGGTGAGCATTTGCTCAACCTCCATCAGTTGTTATTTACGACGTTATGCGACCACACATAATGCCGTCTTTCCCGGGCTCGCTGGCCGGACGGTTCGAACTCCCACTCTTGCCGTCGCAACCCCCGGCGGAAGTACCAACTTAAGATTAAATGGATACGAATCTTCGAGACAAATGGCTCAGTCCGCCCAGTATGTGCTACCAAACAAACCCTTAGAGTTTTAGTTAGTATTAGTTACTTACTTGTATAAACATAACTGATACGCCCAGTACGCCCAACACAGCAGCATTTTGGACAACCAAGCTGACCAGGGCTTCCTTACAGCCCGTGCCCTTGACTCTAGAGCAGAAGTCTTCGGTGTTGTCGAGGCAACAGGACTCAGGAACGATGGTCACGTACAACAATCCGTCAATTTCAGTAGACACCATCACGGTGGAATGATTGCTGTTAAAATCCATATCAGCGTAGTCTTTGAATGAGTAGCTTCCGCAACAATCCAGCTGCGGATATAAAATTAAAAAGTTGTGTAGGTAGATTTTCGAATTTAATGCCAACCAATAATTTAGATTAAAATAAATAACATTTTCTACACTTCCCTATAACCCCACAGTAGGTTTTTTCCTGTGTCGTGGGTACCATGGACAGACAAACACATAATAACTCAGAACAGAACTCTAAATTATTCATCATTCAGATATCCGTCTGGTCGGGAATCGAACCCGGGACCCACTGGACCGGTATGGTGACTGCACCGCCATGCAGGTCGTCAAATATCTTCAAGATCGTCAAATCTTTGTAGTAATAATTTACATTACATAATAAGTACGATCTACTGTCATATTTTAGAAAAAACACCCTCTGTGAAAAACGTAAGCTACCTATAATATTATTCCTATAGGCACCCTGCATCAGTAGGATAGGCACATCTATAAATGCATAAAGATCAAGGCCAACGAAACCAAAAAATAACTTGAAAAGTTTAGGTAAATCTACTTACTGTATCTTGCAACCGGTCTATTTCGACCTGAATCTCGGGATCTCTAGTATATTCCGGTATCGGGATGTAGATGAACTTCATTATCCCTTCGGCGTCCGTCGTGAATGCCAGGATCACCACCACCAGCTTCGCGAGGAGGATCAGCGACAGTATTGCAGCGTACTTTAAAAAGAACAATTAACCACAACATTACGTATAAAGAAGGTACTGTGCCTATCTATACAAATAAATAAAATTGAAGTGTCTGTTTGTGATTTCAAAATATATTTTTTTACTCAAACTAAACATGATACCTACCTATAACGAAAATGCAGTTAATAAATTTTTTGTCTGTCTGTCTGTTTGACTGAGCTAATCTTCTAAACGCCTGGACGGATTTTGACGGGACTTTCACTGGAGGATAGCTGAAGGTCTAAGGCGTAACGTAGGCTACTTTAATTTTCGAAAAATCCATTAGCGCGCGCTCCACGCGCATGCGCGCATCGTCGCGGAAAAGCGGGATGACATTTATGTTCTTATATGTATTCCTTTTTACCTTTTAAACGCGGGTGAAACCGCGAGGTTCAGCAAGTAATAAATAAAAACAACATTTACTTAACACTGTATTTGTACTGCGCTAGATAGGTAGGTACATACTTAATGCTGAGATTCTTAGTTAGGAACACATTTTATCTATTACAATATTCATCTCATTGTTATAATTATATGCATATATGTACATAGCTATGGTAGTAAGGTAGTAAGTAGGTAGGTACATCTATGCGAGTATTAACATGTATCATAGTGTCGTACCGATATTTAATTTTACTCGAAAATACAATAAATATCTTTAAACGTAATAAAGATTAAAAATAAATCAAATGTGTTTTGTATTAGGCACATCTATATTTCACCATATTTTGACCACCGAGCGATTGCAGGTTGATTTGGTATCCACTGCAATAAGTGATTTAGGGTTAATTGCGTTTGCTCTATAATTAATTCTTACCGAATTAACCATGCACGTGCTCTGCTTCAAACTGCCAAAGAACCCAAACATAGTGACAATCATGAGCGCCATCCCTATCAGGATGCACAGGATCGAGGGTGTGAAGAACTTGCCGCTCACTGCACTCTCATAGAAGAACGAGAAACTGTGGTAGTAGGTGTATACCGACATTCCTAGGACAATCATTAAGCCGGCGATTATCTGTAAATTAATAAAATCAAAATTATTTTATCATCATAAGCATATTGCGTACTGTTCCACTGCTATGTAGTTGGTACCTAGTGTTTATTTTAGGTCATATTCTTATTAGGTACCTATTTAATATTGTGAGAGAAACTTTATACCATCCTTTATATTTATAGAGTATGAAAAGTTTTACTCATTTAGGTTTCCACGCAATGTTTTCTATAAAAGTAACTTAACACTAAACATTGCCTACGTATTTAAATAAAATAATAATACGACATCAACGTCGTACCGGATATGAGTTCTACCCAAGATGTAGGATCCTACTCTATCCATGATCTATGGTTCTACCACATTTGCTACCATCTAAATTGGAAGTAAAGCTACAGGGGCATGAATTTGGCCTTCTATGATAGGTTTCCCATTGAAATAAAATATCTTGGATAAACGTCCAATTGCACAAATTCTACCTAACTATACCTATCTAGGAAACTGTGCAAGAATCATAGATAATAAATATTGTAACGTATCTATTCATACTTAATTATCAAAGTGATATCTAAGGAACTTTTTAAAATATAACTTTATTTTTCACTATACTAATCTTTCTCTTCTTATCAGTCCTATTTTTATCGCATTGCAGTCTGCAAATTAAAAGAAATTAAGTCCTTTCCTATCTACTGAATTTATTTGTGTTGTCGGTTCGTACTTCGTACCTAAATCCTCTATGTGCAATGGCTTATAACCGAAAAGGATAGCCGATGGTAAACAACATCGATCATAGCTAAAGATTAGATAGATAGATGACAAAATATTGTCCAATTATGAGACGTGTTAAGAGCAAAGGCTACATACTGTAGTGGACCCATTGTGATTTGGTTGCGTGGGTTACATATAATGTAATCAGACACTGAATACTCAATTGAAGCTTTAATCTTATGAAATATACGTTTCCCGCAATGTTTATTTACTTCATCCATCCATCTATCAGCCTTTTGAGGTCCACTGCTGGACATAGGCCTCCTCTAAATGGCTCCACTTCAACCGGTCCTGTGCTTTCTGAATCGAGCAGTTTCCCACTGTCTTCTTCAGGATCAGTCTACCTGGCCAGGGGGCGACCCGTGCTTCTTTTGCCTAAACGTGGTCGCCACTCTCCTTATTTACACTTACCACTAAAGAAAGTTATAACATTCATTACTTATTTATAAATATGAATAAATGTTTGCTTACGTCGAATGAATTTAGGTTGTTATCATTTGATGATATCATTTGCGTACCATAATGAGAGGCTGAAAAAACTTTCCTTAATCCGCATCAATTCATTTCCAGTTTAACTAATTTCATAATAGACCCCAGCAGCGACACATTTAAGCTAGACATTTTTTCAAAAGGAATCTGTCCCACAGAAGCAATAAATAACACAAAATTAGTCTTTGGTTTAATTACAAAAGTTACTTAATTTAATGACAAATCTCGTGACAACAAAATCTTTTGCATTGTAGTTGCATCACAAATATCCTTAGCTGATACCAGGTATTAACCATTGTTTCACTTATCTCGTCCTTATTCCTAGAGATAATACTCACTATAAACATCGTCGTGATGGTCAACAAGAGAAATCTTATAGATTTCATGTTGTACTCCGCTTCCGTCTTCGTAAACTTCATTTCTTGGCCGCTCGGCATCTTCACCGTCATTGTAACCAAGACACACACAACCTGAACTGATTGTTCCGGGAACAACACTGAAATGACTTAACTGATAAATTCACGTCAACTGATAACGATTGTTTTCTGTTTGAAAAGTAAATAAGGCTATTGCCTTTACATCTCTGATATTCAGACTAGACAGATATACCTATGCATATTATCTAAATTACTTATGAGGAATTTCTAGAATATCAAATGCGCATTTAACGGAAAATTTACAAAAGTTTACCTAAATATGATTTCAAATGTGCGCTCCGATGAACAGTTTCAACGAGAAAAATACATTCAGTCTCAAAGTTGACAAGTTGGCGTGGCCATTTAGTTTAATATAATGGACACTAATGGCAAACGAATGCTATTGTCCATTAGCTACAGTCCATGACGTGATTACAAAAGCAATAATAACAGCTATTTAAGAGTGTTTTTAAATATTACAAAGATTTATAGCTCAGATTTATCTACAATGTTTTTCCTTAACTTTTGTAGGTAAATATTCAGGTAGTATTGTAATTATTTGTACTTTATTTCTACTTTATAACTGCAGTGTTAAGTACGACTGTGTTCTGGCTTGGAGTGTGTGGTAAGGGAGACTTAGTTTTTCGAGGCGTTTCCACTTGTCAAATAAGTCTGAGGACTTAGACTGAGGGTAGCAATGCATTTGTGACCATCTCAAGTAAGACTGTTCTTATCTGGGGTTGTTTACAAATATCTAATGATAGCCTAATGGTCGAAACTTGGCCTCTCAATCGAGAGGTCTGAGGTTCAAATCTCGAGCACGCACCTCTGATTTATGTGCGTATTAGAAATAAATTATCACTTGCTTTACGGTGAAGAAAAACATCGTGAGGAAACCTACACATTTGAGAGTTATTAAAAAAAAAGATGTGTGAAGTGTACCAATTCGCACTTGGCCAGCGCGGAGGACTCAGGCCTAAAACTTTTTCACTGAGAGGAGACCCGTGCCCAGCAGTGGGACAATAATGGGTTGATGATGATGATGAACCCCAATATTGCCCTACGGCCTAAAAAAATGTAAATGTAACTGATTCGTTGGCTTATCATATGTACGTACAAGCTTATCTTTCCACCTATTTTAATCCATGAGGTTGTGCCTTACCTATATACCTTCTGTCTTATCAAAATTGATGTATGTGTTACGGATAGTGATAAGCGGAATGTTATCGATAAGTACTTACACATAATAAATTAGGTACAATTTCCTTTGGCATAAAAAGATTTTCCTTATATTATTATTTACTGTCTCGGGGATTTACTTTAATTTTCGTCACCGTTTCGGTTTTCGTTCCGTTTCGGCACCGTCAGGTGCGGCGAGAGCAGCACTCGCCCAAGACCCCGATGGAACAACGCGCTCGAAGAATTTCGGATAGCGTTCCCCGAAGATTGCGGAGTCTTCTTCGCAGCGCCGAGCCGTCGGGTACCTTTTGAAGCTTTCCTCTTGGTTAACAATAAATAGGATCACCGCCTAGAGGGCTTGATGGGAAGAGCCCGGGGGCTCCCTAATTCCAGTTCATAAAAGGATATTGTCCGCTTGAAAAGTTACTGAAATTGACGAATATCTTCATCAGTCTTCGTTAGAAGTACTGGCTTTTTGACCTGGGCGGTTGTCCGGTGCGCAGGGGCCTAAGGAGCGCCACGAGCGCCAACGCATGTCTAAAAAAACGGAATATCTTCCACTTTACGTATGTGGGTTTAAGGACGCCAAATGTGTAACTCGCCCTGGTGCACATTTTTTGACTCGCCTTGGGGCGCCATATGAGTAACATGCCCGCGGCGCCTACGTGTCTAAGGCTGGCCCTCAACTTATTATATATCACCTAACGATGACTGAAGAGAACATGTCCTCAGGCTACTAAAGTACCAGTTTCTACCTTTCTTAATCAGTGTTAAGTGTCCGTATAGGTAACAGTCACTACGATCCAACGATGCTGGGTGTGACTAACGTATAATAAATAATAGGAATGACGGGTTAATAAGTGTGTGATTGATTCTAATAAAAATAAAACATCCTTGCAATATTATTGGATAACTTTATTAAATAAAAATACTTTTAAAATACTCTTCGTCATAAAATTGTTTAAACGTTTACTCGTAGGTACTATCCTAAATAAGTGACTTCTATTAAAACTGCAATAATTTCTAAATAATGTGCACAATTTATAAATGGAATGTCAAGATGGAACGATTAATGTTAATTTTAACGAAAAGTTTAAAAAACCTTAATTTAACTACTATATCTAATGCACCAATTCGCAATACTTTTTGTATGAACTATTAAAATTTTTATATGTTTACAATCTCTTAAATTATGTGAAAATATACATTTATAATATTTACACATGTTTAAATTTGGACAAACTATACTATACTGATTTTATCAATAATTTAGTATGGTAACTTTCTCATCACTAACGCAAATACACTCCTTAAAATGAATTAAGTACCGTACAGCTTTAATTGTAAGATCCTATACCTATCACATTTTGTGTTATAAGTAGATGCTAATTTGTTTCAAATTTCACTGAATCATAGATAATGTATTTGAAATGGCCGCTCAATCTTATCTAAGATTTAAATCTATTACTTTATTACTTATCTGTGGTGCGTAGCTTTTAACCTATTTTATTAAATGTTCGTAGCGAGTTCGCACGACATTCCGCCTAAGCTGTAGTTTGTCCATTGAATGGGACGTACACCACAGGGGCTTTCTTCTCGTCATTAGGGTTCAAGGAAGTGTAGGTGTTGATCATACGCTCCTGGATCTCCCATCGCCTCCTCTCGCGCAGGGATTTAGCCTTGCGAATAGAGCTGGCCAGCGAGAACGAGAACACGATGCCAATAATCTGAAAATAATATATTGGTAAGTATAATAGAGCCAATTATCTGAAAATAATATATCGGTAAATATAAGGTAAATAGGGATGCGATTTTACACTTTCAGGAGCGGAACCCGGAATTAGGTAAGATAAAATAGGCATATTATTATTATTAAACATAATAAGACTTAGGTTCTTTAACTCTCAGAAGGAAATTGAATAATACTTTTCTGGAGAACGTAGGTAAGTAGACCAGCCTACCGAATACAGCGAATAGATAGATTCGATACCGCGGTAAAAAACATTAAAAATGTCCGGTTGTGTATTAAGGTAATGTAGGAATAATTAAAAGTAGGTACTCTTAAAAGTGCACAGGAAGAACCATTTCATTATTTTAAAATTAATACAGAAAATATTTATTAAAACATCCTGTAGATAGAATTACTTCGATACTGTACACATATTATTATTAAATTTATTCAAACGGAAGTTTTAAAGATTATTTTTGTCAACCATGCACGTCATTTCACAGAATAAATGATTCGGGCGATTATTCAGAAATATACAATTATTCGATTAAAACATGAAATGAGGATTTATAGTATTTTTAATATTTATCAAATAGGCAAAAGTTGAGTAAACTCTTCTGCGGTGCTCTAATTTATAGTCTACTAGTAGTTACCCGCAGCTTCGCTCGCGCTTTTGTACATTCACAAGGTCGAAGGTATAAAAGTAGGAACATTATAGATATAAAATTTAATTTTCTATCCCTCGAGAGTAGTATCACTTTTTGGGATGAAAGATTCTATGTCCTTTTCCAGACCCCCGGCAATGTGTGAGCAAAATTTCATAACGATCAGTTTAGTCGTTAACGCGTGAATACGTTACAAAAAAACTCAAGTATATTTTGGAGCACTTGGTTTACAAAATTGGTTTTAAATAAAAAAGAGCTAAATGAGTTTATTAATTTCTTACATTTCATATGGTTTAATTATAATAAATATATAACTTTTTTATATTAAACCATACAAGCAAGTATTTTAAATATGTACCTAACTCTATTATGTACTTATACTTTTTGTTATTTTCTATTTCACGTGAACATTTGCGTATGCTGTAATTACACGCTGCGACGCAAAGATAATAACTACTCCGATAAAAAGCGCGATATCTAACATCCATGATAACAGTGGACGGAGGAGGACGGACGGAGTGGAGTGGACGGTTCAATAATACAAGTATCAAGCAATATGGTGTAACGGTCGAGCCTGAAGAGTCGCATTTCATCTGCGATCGCCTTTTGTTAAATCCCTTACAGGTTACAGAATAATGCCCATGGGCGGCAGTGTCCGACTGATTACTTACAAGTACAATATACGCCTACCTTACCATAATGCCTAACCTTACCATTCCTTTAAACCTGTTTCTCTTTATAACCTTTCCTTTCGCTCTAATATGCTTTTATAGTGATTGTTTTCCAAAACAAGTTTCCCTCGACCATGTTACTGAGCTCAAACGAGAGGAAAATAGAATTCAGCTATTTTAGATTGTATCTCATCATCACAATGATGATGTCAAGTCCGATGTGTTCCATCCAAATCCGATTCATCTTAAGAAATCATTGTCAATAGGATAGTAAACGTACCTGAATAAACGCAATAGTCATAGCCCCAGCACCCAACAGGCCTGCGCTCTGGTAGATCAGGTAAGTGACCCTCGGCAGGCAGCCGTTGGCGTACAGCTTGATGCACTCTTGGACCTTCCGGCTTCCGTCATCGTAGTAGTTGTTCGCGGCGCAGCAGGAGTAGGGCACGGTGATGTTGTCCACGGAGATGCCAGACATGCCGGACGGCGGGGGCACCTCGCTCCAGTCACGGTAGCTGTCCACTCCACAGCAGTTCAGCTGGAAATACAAAATTATAAATCAAGTAAATTATAGTACAATAAAAGTTTTGGCCACAACATTGAGTCAAAAATTCCTGATCTAAAAATACCGATGATCATTATTGGTTGACTATACTTTGCGATTTATTTGGCTAATGTAACATGTAAAAAATGTCTTTTGACTATAATATCAATGAATCTATGTACAATAGTTTGTTTTAGTTTTAGTTTTATATGTTACTTAATTGTTTTTAAATAAATATTCAATAATGAATCTACTCTATACACTATGATTTTCAGAAAATGGCGAAAATAATGTGAATGATCATAGAATTTCCGGTTAAGAAAACCATGACCTAATAAGACATAATGGTAATTCAACGTACCCTGTTCTGGATGAAGTCAAATCCATCCTTAACCTCGTCATTTTCGTAGTAGTACGGGAGTGTTTCCCTCAGCTTGACATCCAGCATATCCGCGACCTGGGCCCGTAGGGTGTACGCCGTGATTGCAGCTGCGATTTCCAGCACCAACACCAGCGAGAGGATCACTGCAAACTGTACCAAAATACCTTAAGTTACATTGTTATTTATAAAAAAGAAAGTTTAAACAATTCATTGAACAAACGCTTCGTAAGTACTGTAAAACGAGCGATTACTCAACAAATAATTCTGTGTGGTCTAAAGTACCTACTACATGCTCCCTTAACATACACCTTTAGCATGTTTGACATAAGTAGGACACTTTCATGGTGCCTATATAAAACTTTCAGTATTCAACTTTTTTAACTATGTGTGTTATGGAGTTTCTTCTTCATAGGGAAATCCTCGCGAAGCGGTCGATGATGGCTTTTATTATCTTTAAAAGAATCAAAATTGTATTAACGTTGATTTAAATTAGATACATGGTGGTATCCCATCTTCGGTAGGATTGCAGAATACTAACATATGTACGTGTAAAAGATGATTCATGAAGAAATGTTTCAACTTAGTAAAATAGGTAAAATAATAATCATAATACACTGATAAATTGTAATATCTGCTTCTTTTATGATGATATGTGATCTGTTCACATCCACAGACCCATAAATTTTCTATGGATGTGACTAGATCACATTCAATATCATTCATCATTATCTCATATCGATATGGTCGATTTACCTACTTCTGAACGTCGTATTAGCATGTTCTAGAAATTATCATGATGAATCAACCTTCATACCTGCGAATTCTAGATAAGCATGTGTATGAAGAATTTGGATCCAGCAAATAACAATTTGGATATCACATCGGACGATTTTTTTTTGCCACGAGGCAGAAATAAATGTTATAGAAGTCGGTACAATACCTACTTACGAAACATAAATATTTACGTAAACAATACTACGCAATAAGTATGTAATAGGCAGGGTAGATTGGATTATGGGATTTGCGTACTAAGTTGCATAAAATGTATCTTTATGTAACTTGTTATGTATGGAATATATCACATACCTAGCAATATCACACTTCATGGTATTCAAAACACCGATTGACAAAATAAATATAAGTTCCGCATACCTACTTATTACTAATATTACTATCGTATTTCGTATCATCTTGTTCGTAGATAAACACGATTTACACAATATTTCTTTTAAGTGTTCCAGTCATTCGATTCTTGAAAATTCGATAAGGATATGCTTGGTGCTGATGACTGAACAAAGAGTTGTTTTATCACAGTAAATCACCCTCGTATTTACATGAACCTTCGCATATAACGTTTGAAATAAGTTCAACCTACTGACCAAACACATTTACTTTCTGTGTCTTCGTAATAAATGGTTACTGCTTTCCAAGGTAATCTAATACCGATCCCAAATTGAATATTGATGATTGATATTGATTACAGACGTTGCTGACCTTGAGGTCTAATTATTTAAACCTCAGATGATTAACAATAATGTAGACTTACACAGACCATGGACATCTATGTATAGCAAGTCCAAACATATTCCACCTTATAAGTGTCAATGTCCCTACCCCTATGATAATGGATCCCCCTACGTACAAACATCAAGATGTGAAAAAGAAAAGAAAAGCTAAAAGTAACAAAACAATACGAGTACATCTATGTCTAAAATACATAACATTATTTTTAAATAAAACATGCCATTACATATAACACAATAGCTTAGTTATCTCTGAGCGACATTCTCACACAGGTAAAAGCGAATACTCCGGCAACATAAATATTTAAAAAAAAGGTTCCTCTGATAACGTTGCAGTAGGTATTCTACCACATAATACCACACTTGTTTAAACAAAGTCTGTTTCCAATAAATCGCTTTAAAATAAATATTTTAAAACGAATATATTAGTAACAAGTTAAGTACATACTTCTTAGTATTAATTTCATTAGTAAGTAATCTATGATATTAATAAATTTGGACTATCTTCTTATATTAGGTATTCTATACTGTTTTAGTAAGTAGGTATACAAGTTATACTCATTTTGAAAATTGTATCTGTCTTAATAAACTATGGAAGCGACGAATTCGATTGTCACGCATTAGGACCTAACAAATATTGTACATCAAACGTCAGTTCCAAGATGCTAGTGTGAAGCTATGTCCAAAAATTTACCAACATGAGTATTTTATAATAAAAATATACTTACAATGTTAACCAAGCAGGTGCTTTCCTTCAGGGCTCCGATGCATCCGAAGAGGGACACAAACAGCATGATGATGCCAATAACCACGATGAAGGTGGCTGGCGAGAACAGTTGGTTGTCCAGGAAGAACGACACATCGTAGTAGATCGCGTATATCGTCGTGCCCACAGAGATGATCAGCGCTGAGGTTAGCTGGAAGAAGATATACACATTAATTGCAAAATCTATAAACAGAAACTACCTAATGACCACAAAAAAATGCTGGACGAAAATGGTATTTTGGTGCCTACACAGAAACTGCATCTATAATCATAATTTGAATTTTGTGATAGTGTTAATTTACTACAATCAAAAGTATATTATCTGTCCATTTTAATTACAGAAGTAGAAAATGAGGTTCATTCCCCGTGCTACTACTATTCTTACTACCAGTAGTAGCACGGGGCATTCGAGCACGCAATCCACCTAATAATCAGTGTCAACTGCCAGCTATAAACAATGACTTAAATCTCAGATAGGACCAGAAACTCACGAAAGGTCGTGAAGTAGAAAATGAGATTCATTCCCCGTGCTACTACTATTATTACTACCAGTAGTAGCACGGGGAATTCGAGCACGCAATCCACCTAATAATAAGTGTCAACTGCCAGCTATAAACAATGACTTAAATCTCAGATAGGACCAGAAACTCACGAAAGGTCATGAGTTTCTTCTTACTTCTTCTAAGTTATAAGTTTTGGAGATTCATATTATGTTAAGTGTCTCTGTCTTACTACGCCCTTCAAAACAGTCCTCAGCAACGCTTATCAGTACGTTGTCAATTGTAAGCACTTATTTATGCAGACCCTCACTCATGCAGGAAAACCTAAACAAAACATTTATTCCCATGAGGAATAAAATGGAATCTCACTACGACTGTTGTCCGTTAACCAGTTATTTATTGTTCTCTATCGTTATGCCGACGTATGGGTAGTTAAATAATGTAGAAGGTGTGGAAAATCAATAGCAATGAGTGGAGGAGCGACCGCATAACCGCCGATGCCCTTGCCGATGTCGCCAAGGTCGTGGGCTGTCACGACACTACTAGAAATAAGAGACTGTTCACACGTAATCGTTTTTGTATCGTAGATTGTTCACACGATACCGAGAAGTGAAAAGAACTGCAGTCTATCAGTCTCCTGAGTCACACGATACCAAGAAGTCACTGCAGTCTATCAGTCTCCAAAGTGTCCTTCTGTTTGGAAACTGCTGGATGGAAAGAAGAAAAAGAAGAAGAAAAGAAGATGGAAAGATATCTATTGTGATCTAGGAATCGGAGGAAGATTGCATACTAGGAATAAATTGGAACACTTCATAATAAATTGCAGTTCTTTTTGGCACGTCTGCCATTTTTGCATACAGTTCTTACTGTACTTACTGTAGGTACATATTTTATGAAATTTGTTTACTTAACTGTTTTTTTTCTGTATAGGTACATTAATTGCTGCCAGTAGCAACTATCTAATTAATATTGTCTTCCGACTAACCAGTATCAGGTGATAAGAATATTTACGACTTATTTACATTTCATTTGCAGTCCAGTAATTTACAATTCTATATTTGCATCTTCTAACATAAAGACAACTAAGATAAAATAAATAATTATAAAGAAATAATGAAATAGGTAGGTATGTAATTTAAGCAGTGAGTTTTTTGTTTAATTTATTTAACGACTTTTAATAAAATTATGGTCAAAACTACAATATTATTGTATTTTTTGCCGTATCTAAATGCCAATAGTTAGAGAAAATCCGCAAGTGTGAATTTATTTTTAAATCGCTCCATGTAAAACAAGCCTTACTACTTAATACCGACTGCTCTATAAGCCTCTTTGCGAATGACGGAAGCCGGCACTTTTACGTCACCCATTTCCTATGTTTTCACCTTTACATAACTTTAAGTAATACCTGTATATACTGAATTCAGGTCTGCAAGAAACAACTAGAAACATCCTCCTAATTAGCTCAAATCTTCAAATAATAATTTTATGAGATTGCTGAAGCAAACGAACAGGCAATGCACCTGATGAGGGTATAAGTAGGTAAATATATAGGTAGAGATTTTCGGATCGGAATCGGAATCGGAATCGGAATCGGAATCGAAATCGAAATCGAAATCGGAATCGGAATCGGAATTGGAATCCGAATCGGAATCCGAATCCGAATCATATAGTCATCAGATTGTTATAGTTGTCTTTATTAATTGTATGCCGAACTATGTATGTAGTATCTAAGACTGTAGGTTTTTGTAATTCAATAAACATGGATTTTTTAAATTCTAATTCTCGAATAGATGTGTGGAGTCGTGTCTCAATAATCGCAATAATATATAAAAAAATACTTAAAATTAACTTAAAAATGACTTCCACTATAACTATATTATTATATATACGATACCTATAAATACATGCAATTAAAAAAAAAATGGTGTCTGTTTGGTTGAGGTAATCTTCTAAACGGCTAGATCAATTTTGACGGGATTTTCACTGCAAGATAGCAGAAGGCTTAAGTTGCAACATAGACTACTTTATTTATTGAAAAACGCATTAGCGCGCGCTTCACTCGCATGCGGACCATGCATGCATGCTGCCAATTCTTCTTTAGTGCAAAAAGAACTACTAAACATTGATTGTAATAATTACAAATTTTAGTTTTTGGTAGTGTTTTTGGTAGTTGTCAATAAATGGCAAACCATACCAAGACTACTTAGCAATTTTAACATTCTTCTCGTTTATTTAACAATTAACAACAGAATGCTAAAGATCTTTAATACAATTGAAGTAGTCCATACGTACTTCACACCTACGTAATATACGCGACTACATCATTGTTATGGTGTTGTTGATGAGGCGGCAAATAAATATTCATTTGATTATTTTATTTTCCCAGTTCAGTATTGCGGTTTTAGTCGCGTTTAAGAACTGTCTTAGAAGTATCGTAACGTGAAGTTTTTTCTATCATTATTTATTAACGTATCGCATTAAAACAGACATCTATTGACTGTTACTATTTTCAACTTTATCATACAAAGGTATAGATTGACCACAGTATGTTATTTTTATTCTACTTGTGACGTCATGACCCCGTAACACCGAACTACTAACGAGATTAAACCTCTAACGCCGATGCAAAGTAGCAAATGGGCAGCGATAATCTTATTTGTGGTTAATTTAATATTTAATGGTCACAAGCCAATAGGCCGTCAATATCTCTCTTGTAGTATTGGTACTACTACTGTAATGTGTGGGTATTACTGTAATTATTTTACCTACAATTTCCATATGCCTATATTAACAATGCGTTTTGTAATAATGTTGCAAAATATTGTGTAGGACCTAAGTATGTATTTCAAAGGCGAATTATTAAGTAACGTAATTATGTAAGTAATTATTACTTTTCATTCTAAAAAGAAAACAGAAATATTATACAATAGGTACTTTTTATCAAATAGTTATTAGCCCATAAAATATGTCAAAACAGAGAGAATTATTTCATTATAATGATTAGGTTATTTTAAAGCAATTTGTAGAAATAGTGCTGGGCATATAACGACCGTATAAAATTCTTCAAAATTTCGTAAACACTGATGCGTTAAATTATGAAAAATATATAAATGTTTAATCCCGATACATATTTTTTCTAATAAATACAAAAAAACTAATCTAATGATACTTTAACCTATAAGTCAAGCTTTTATAAATCCAAATAATGCGTAAACTGTAAATTTCTAACAGGATTTATTTACTTATAGCCTATTTGACG
>DWPV01003287.1:0-15466 GCA_018251915.1 Urbanus proteus proteus | reverse complement strand
AGATAGATACCTAGATAACTGAATGGGTAGATAGATGTTTAATAATCTTTTACGCAAAGATGGTTTAACGGGTTTTTTAACTAATTCGGTACACAAATACTTTAATAAACAGAAAATCTTCAACCCATTTTAGTAGTCCACGCGAGCGAAGCTGCGGGCAAAAGCTAGTAATAAATGAAAAAGTTACTCGTCGCTGGCGCAGCGTCGAGCTGTTGGTCGTGTTTCTTAGAGAATAACTGGGGGATAACAAGTAAACAGGGGGAATTTACTTGCCGCATCCAAAAAATCATACAATCTATGACTCGTTAAGGCAAACCGTAGTCGCGTGCCCAATCGCGTCACTTGGCGGCTGAGAACAACGTGTCAAAAATCCAATAACAAGAACAGGAATATCTGACGATAAAAGGATTCTGTCCACTATTAAATATTACGTTTTCTCGAAAAGATATGATGAAATTAATACAAAAATCAAGGTACAGTCAATATGAATTTTTGAAATGAGAAACATAAATGCTATACACATTTAAACCAGACTACAGCTGCGCTTAACGCTGCTTTAGGCAGAAATAGGTTTGGCTTTATTTCAATATCTATGTTAGATGGCCTATCTAAAGCAAAATAGTAAATGTCTATTGTCCAGATTAATTTTATTTTAATCCTTTGATCGACAGTGAAGAAGAGTTCTTTCGTACCTTTTCGAAGTCGCCTATTCTTCTATGCTAGGGTATAAGAATACTTCGAAAAGAAGTTTCCACATCTTGCATTTGGCTATACAGAACGACTCAGTTTATGAAGCGAATCTCTTGGTTTTGTGTCGAATTAGATTAGATTTCGTACATCGACGAGGAGGTAAGACGCAATCCTCTCGTGGCTGTACGTGACAGTTACACGTTTAAGGATATTGATTTGATTTCGTCACATGTCTTCCGTAGAAAGTTATATTTGGTTTTTATCAGGTTTATTTATAGAAGTCTATTTATTTGATATCTGGTCTTACGTCAAATGTAGATGTACTCATTTACTTTACACCAAGAGAAAACTATATTAAATTGTTATTTAATTAAATTATATTTTATTTGAAGGGTTTATCGTTATTTATTTTTATAATACATATCTGTAACTTTAAATTTTGTTTCTATTGTCATTAGAATTTGATAAATCATTAATCTCAAAGGTAGAACTCGTATGTAGTTCGCCTCCGGCGGCACCACCACCACACCTATTTCTGCCTTATAACAATAGTGTTAAGCACTGCTGTGTTCTGGTCTAAAGGGTATGGTGAGAGAGACATACTTATTCGAGGAGTTCCAGCTCTGTCCTCAGGGGTAGCAACGCATCTATGGTCAACCTCAGGTAGGACGTTGATCATATCTGGAGTTGATCATGTGCAGCAGTAGACACATACCATCAGGTGGACTGTATGCTCGTTTCCTACTTAGATCACATAAAAAAATAACAAACTTGTACGTATAACCCGTATAACATTGTGTCTCCATTACTCACGGAAAAAAAATAACTTTAATAAGTAATCGTTAAAATCTTCTGAATAAGTACTTTGTAAGATGATGAGGTCGCTAGTTGGCTCAGACCTCATCATTGTTAGTCGTTAATTATGCTGAAGTTCAAATCAATTTAAGTTCGAAGACTAAGGTTTCCTGTTCGGTCTTTTTGCTGGCGCTGAGAAACGGGCGTGTCCAGAAGGATTGGTCCAAGGCACGAGATGAGCGGATATAATATTTACAATGATAACCAAGAAGATCGTAATGTTTATTGACAAAAATGTGTGCGATTGGCACTACATAAAAGCGTACGCTGATTTTAGGAACGTTAATGGTAAGCCGCATTTCTTGAATCTTAATAAACCTGCAATATTCAGTTTAGATTTAAAGTGAGTTCGTTTCTTATCACCTCTTTGAGATTACTAGTGGACATTGTATAGTTATCTCTAAATTGTCAAGATATTTTTCTAAGATCTTATAATCTGTTTCACCAATGCTGGCAATGACGAAGACACTGATAAAAGGTTGCTCATATAAATCTATACAAATAAATTAAATTGCATGCGTTTTTACTTCTTTAACGCGGGTAAGACCGCGGGGATCAGTTAGTCACTAATAAGTTTCGCTGAGACACGATGTATCCGCAATAAGGAAATAAAAAACATCTATCGTAATTACCAGTTACTTAGTAAAATGAACCTCAGTGATATAACTAACGCGATTTCCTATAACTTGGGTCGAGCGCAAACATTAAAGTCAGTTCGCCAAATCTGAGAGCCCGCACTCAGTGGAAGGCGATAATGACATGTGTTAAAGTTTGGAACGGCCGCTCCAAGCGATAACAGCCAAGTTTGGTAACTAAGGCATTGTGGTCAGCCATTTGTCGTAAGTGGGTGAGGGAATTTCAGAAAAGAAGTCCTTTTTATTTTATCTCAGAAAACATTGTTTTTGGTTAGATACAGACACACTTTCTACACTCATATTCACACTAGGATCTTCTCCTGTGTCATGGGAACCATGGAGACACAACGACGAATACACAAACACAGACCCAGAACAGAAATTTAAATTCATCATTCAAATATATGTCTGGAACACGGAACCCATTGCGCTTCACCTCGCTCTAACCGTCTATCCAGCGGACCCGGGAAAACAGCGGTATGTGTGGTCGCACTGGTCGCATACCACCGTGCATCTGTCGGTGCAGCAAGAGCAGCGCTCGCCCGAGCTGAGCCCGATGGGGCAACGCGCTCAGAGGACTCCGGATGGCGTTCGTTGAGACCGCCGAGTCCTCTTCGCAGCGCCGAGGACGACCACCGGGGGGTTTTAGTGCGGTAAAATCCCACATAACGCGGCGTCATTCCTGAGGCGTCGGGTACCTTTTGAAGGTATTCCCCTCGTCAACAAAAAATAGATAAGGTAGTTAAATTAAAAGGACAAATTAATATTTTTTGAAGTTCTTAGTGTTTTGTAGTTGTTTTAGTATGTATTTATGGCTCCCAGGATACAGATAATTCTATCGTGGGCGTCAAAAGCATTATTGTACCTTCGTTATTTATAATTAAGGCATAACGATTAAGGTAGGTACTAGCTAGTAAATAATTATAATATTAATGGCCTAATGTACCTTAGTAAGTCTTTGTGAACATTATTTATGTATTATCTAGAACAACATTAATGTTTCGTGAAGTAAATCCAGATTCTATTAACTAATTGAGATAGCCGATGATCCGTCGGTTATTAATTAAGTGCAAACATAATAACGCATGTATTATTAATAATGGTCGACCTATCATCAAGGCTTAGGGCTCTATTACGTATAGATAGGAAGTGATTGATATAAAGTCATAGCAATTGTTTGTTTATAGAGCGGTGATTTTCAGAAAAAAAAATGATATATGTATTAGTAGTAATGATATAATATTAGTAGTGATTGTCGTAGAACTGCTCTTCTTTCGGGAAATCTATGCAGAGAAGTGGACTTAAAAGCACTGATGAGTGGACGGATAACATGTTATAGTTGTACATATATGAAACATTTAATGTTGTGAAACATAATTTTAAACGAAAATTTATTGAATTTATCATAAACAATACAATACTCAGTAAAAGCTACTGCCAACAGATTGATTGATAGCATAGACTAAACCACTTTTTAGGAATGTGTAATTTCAGATAGGTTTATATAAGATAATCCTCCCTTAAGCTAAGTTCCCTACTATAAAATATTCACAAAACGTCGTAAGTCCTAAATAAATTTTAGACTAGCTAATCCCTGCGGTTTCACTCGCATTTAAAAAGTAAAAAAGAATACATATTTAAAAATAAATGTCATCCATCTCTCCCGCGACGGCGCGCGCATGCACGTGGAGAACGCCCTAACGGATTTTTCAAAGATTAAAGTAGCCTATATTACGTCTTAGACCTTCAGCTATCTTCTAGCAAAAGTTCCGTCAAAATCGATTCAGCCGTTTAGAAGATTACCTCAGCCAAACAGACAGACAAAAAAAATTAATTGCATTTTCGTTATAGGTATCGAGTACACTTTCGTTTGCATTAAGTAAAAACATTTTATTTTGAAATCACAAACAGACACTTCAATTTTATTTATTTGTATAGATTGAAGCTATTCAAAGTGATGGTAGTTTTGAAGAAAATATAATACTGTATTATAATAATGTCTATCACGACACGTATTCGCACCTTGTATGTAAGTAATAATGTTCTGTTGGCTTTACGCCGAAACTAATTTTGATTTAGGGTAGTACACGTTTTCTAATATTTAGGGGAATCCTATTTCGTGTTTATTTACGTGAATATTTGTTGGCGAATATTACAAATTTAATGTTCCCAAATTTATGTCAGGGATGATTGATTAACGTGAGATATGTCGGATTTCTCTACGAAGCTACAGCGTTTTATGGAAAATAGAACGGAATTAGAAAGACATTTACAAAAATGTTTGACTGATTGCAATATTCATTAGTGCGTCTATTTCCAAAGTTATTTTATCTTGTTCTATCAATTATACATGATCTTTTTAACTGGAAGTTATGGATATTCGTTATAAGTGATCATCACATTAAAAATCCATATTTTTGGTGTAGTAACAAGTACACATTTTTTTCTGTTATTCATCATAATTCATAATTATGTTTTCAGGAATGGGACTTCAGGTGGACTGATGACCTGAAGAAGACAGCGGGAAGCCGCTGGATTTAGAAGGCACAGGACCGGTTGGAATGGCGCCACTTAGGGGAGGCCTATGTCCAGCAGTCGACCTCAAAGGGCTGATGGATGGATGGAATGGGAATTGACAAAACTGTTAGCACAAAATTTTCCAAAACATTTGGTTGGTTCCATTTAGGTTTCATTGTTTAGTCAATGATTTTTATTACAATGTGCATTTAACGGACTTTTATGCATCAAATAATTTGAATCCATCAAGCTTTTCCGTTTGTTGATGGATGGAGAGCTTTGTGAATCAATCGCTAAGCTTTATCTGGGAGCGTTAGTTCAAATTGTTTTCGTTTATTCAGAAAATATTAAAAATTCCATCAAAAATTGTTACTGGTGAAATAAAGCTAATCCACATCAGAGAATTTGGACTCTTTTTAATTTAGTTTGACAATATATTGTGAATTTCATGTCTATTTATTATTCATGCTGAATATTTGGGAAAAGTTGTTAATATTAAAATAACGTCAATTTTATCATAGCACGTATAATATTATTTCAATGCTGCAAGTTACTATATAATATAGTGTAGGCAGTTGAATTTCCAACTTAAAAAAATATTCTATGTATTAGTGCTCCTTGATATAACTGGAGAGCGATTAGGAGTGATTGTGACTATGATATTTTTCTACGTGCTAGGTAAAGATTTATTATCATTACTACATGGTATAAAACAAAGTCGCTTTCCGCTGTCTGTTCCTATGTATAGGCTCAAATCTTTAAAACTACGCAACGGATTTTGATGCGGTTAATAGATAGAGTGATTCAAGAGGAAGGTTAATATGCAATGGAACGCGTGCGAAGCCCAGGGCAAAAGACAGTTATAGGTATCATAAATGTTATTAAGTTACACTATTATACATATTATCATACTAAGTTTCATGCGTATTCCTCATAGGACGATTCTTTTAATCATTCTTCTTGTAAGTCTCAATATTTTTGTTAGGTTCTTTTTCCCACTAAGTAATTTAAGAAAAAATCAAAGGCACCTATAACTCACGGATAGACCTAATAAAACACGATTTTATTATTGCCTTTTAGCTATGTAAATCTTTAGGGTCCCTTTATACAAATTTGGTTATTTATATAGAGATTGTCCGATATAAATCGTACCGACACGCGCATCCAGGCTTGCATAGTTAAGATAACGCCACCGGATGTAGTTTATTACAGCAGAACAAGTCTGTTAGGACGTGACTCCGCCATTGTTCGCAATATCCGGACAAACTTGCAGCTTCGAACCCCTGAGGGGCGCGATGTGGTAATGCAGCTACATCTTGTTGAGATACTATATAAATTGTTGAGATACTTTATAGATTGTTACAATTAGTATGATATTGTTTTATCTGTATTGTAGTTATAGCGTAAACTTACTACTTTTTAGTTAAAAAATAATAATTAATAAAGAAAAGTAGTTGTATGGAAAACTCTGAAATAAAGTTGATAAGATGAATTGCTGACCGATACTTATTAGTCTTCATAACTTAATAATCTTCAAGTGAAAGTATTGTGGCATACTTAAAGATAAACAGACGAAGAAAAATATAGTAGTATATATCAACACTATAGCACTTTTCAGTTACAAACCCCTAAAAACTAGATACCCATATATCGTACCTATTTATACGAGCAATCTCGGCGTGCATAAGATTCAGATACCATCTATTGTGGAACAAGTCTGTTGGCACGTGACTTCGCCATTGTTCGCAATATCCTTGCAGCTTTGTATGTATCTACCCCTCAGGGGCGCGATGTGGAAATAGCTACATTTCTTAGAAATTCTACCTTGGGATTCGGTATGAAATTGTCTAAGCGTATACAGTGGAAAATATAGAGCATTGTTACATATTCTAAGAAGGGTAACTTATTCGTTAAAAGTGGCCTTAACATAAGCACATAGTAAAAATATTAAGTGTTTTTGTTTTAAGAGGCAGGTATAACTTTTAAATATGTACTAAAAGAAAATATAATAATATATTGGTAGAATAAAATATACGTCGATCTTATTCAATTATGGAGTAGTAAAATATAAAAAGAGAAGATATCTAGAAGATATTTAGAATCTATTTTAAGGTTTTTTAAATTTCATGGGCATTTTAGTCATTTATGCAAAATAAAAAAATGTTTTCCACATATCTTTCAAATAACTATATAAGTAAGTTAAATTTCACTTTTATTTGACTATAGGTATGTAACTATAACATGCAGTTAGCAATTTATCCTAAAACTTCAGTGCTATTTGTATTTTTAGTAAATAACCTTTCGTCCCAAATATGGTTGTGATCCGTTAAACCCAAGAGCTGTCGTAACGAATTCCGTTATATATCAAAAGTTAAAAAAGCGGAACGAATTTTATTCAAAAGTTTACAATTTTGTGTTAGGGGAAAATGTATAAAGGTTGTTACACACTACGCCGGATCGCGTTATTTGCCGCGCGGGGTCATATACGCACGGCAAATGCTCGCTCGTACAGATAGCTCGCCGCGTAAAACCATTTCAGTTGTGACAGTCGCTAGTCATGTCATGTGATGTATGTCATGCGATGATTTGTTGAAAGACGATGCCATTATAATCAAGAAATAAATACAAGACACTACGTGAATGCTGATCTTGCAACCGCGCGGTTCCGCCAGCAAACGCGCAAGCCATGTCGGCAACTTGAGACAAATCCTCCGACATAAAACGACGTCGGGCTAGTGGACATGTTGCCGGCAAGGTATGTAGTACGGATTTGAGTGTATATATGTATGTATGTGACTTTGTGTGTGACATGCCCGTCTGCCTTTTCGTTAGATTAAATATGTACATAAAAATATTTTAACAGTGGCAGAACTCTATGTAGTTCGACGCCGGCGGCACCACCGCCACACCTATTTTTCCCTTATAACGGCAGTGTTAAGCACTGCTGTGTTCTCGTCTAAAGGGGACTTATCCGAGACGCTTCAGTTCAGTCCTCAGGGGTAGCAACGCATCTGTGGTCAACCTCAGGTAGGACCTCTATCTTATCTGGGGTTGATTACAGATGTCCATGGGCGGCAGTTGCCACTTCCCATCAGGTGGACTGCATTCTCGTTTGCTACTTCGACCAAAAAAAAAAGAAAACATCCACCATAACACGTCAAAAGCATAATAAAAATACAGATAGACTTCAATTTTATTTGCATAGATATCGAAACGGAATTTATATCCGCGTGCAGACGCAATCCCACAAATTGTATCCGTCAATTAAACTTTACTTTGGAGGGAATCAGATTCACCGCTTCTCCATTCCCACATCCCCCATTCCCACGTCCCGATGTCATTTATTCCTCATCGGCTCAGTCTTATCGAACGGCTTAAGCCGTATCGTAATAACTTCTGAATTTCGTCTAGTAAATCGTTTACTCGGCTTTTACGGATCTAACACGAATACTGGGCGGAAAAAGGTTTTTTTTTATATGATCCAAGTAGCAAACAAGCATGCAGTCCATCTGATGGTAAGTGGCAACTGTCGCCCATGGACATCTGTAATCAACCCCATATAAGATCAAGGTTCTACCTGAGGTTAAGTACAGATGCGATGCTACCCCTGAGGACTGAGCTGGAACGCCTCGGATAAGTATACCTCCCTAACCACACCCTTCAGACCAGAACACAGCAGTGCTTAACCCGGTGCCGCCGGAGTCAAACTGCATAGAGTTCTACCACCTTCAATAATTATTAAAGATTTAAAGATGATAGAACTCTTTTTAGTTTGATTAAGGTGGTTGGAAGGTGGTCGAACCAGTATGGTTTGATCGAGGATCTGATCTCAATGGCTGTCACACCAAGGCTTTTTAATGAGTGAAACTTGCGTTGTGGTTGGTGGTTGTAGATGCCAATTGACTTATATTTGAGGCGATCTATATGCTAGGTTTCATCCTTAGCATAATAACACATCCGTCATTAGATTAAGGTAGAAGATAAACGGTTACAGTTTTCTTAGGACGTAGTGGCCACGTTGTAAAATTTCATATTCGAAGATTTAAAAGGATACAAGTATTTATTCTCAGTGGCTTCTCCTTACGTGTGGACGACCTCAGGCTTTGGCCCTTATCTGTGTGGGGTCAAATTATATTTTTTCCGAAAAATAGTACGGAGTATACTTCTTTATTAAGCTTTCTCAACATACTGTCCCTTGCTGCGTAGAACAAGTTTTCCTTACCACCAATTTGGGTATTTAATCTAACAGTCTATGATACCGATTTGTGTGTATCTGTCAAGAGATTTGTGTGTCTGTGTGTGTCTATCAGACCGATGCCTACATCCACGTCCTATCGTTATAACTTGAATGTCTTCCATTAAATATCGCGATCGGCGAGGCTTATCGCGCCTCCGTAAATATCGGAAAGGGTTGCTTTATAACTGTACTAAAGATAAGCTTTAGTGATTAGTTTGTTTAATATTTTAAAGTTAATAGCTAATGCTTTGCGATTTTTTTAAGTTACGGCAATTGGCGGGTAAGGCTAATAAGGAAGTATATTCTTTTTTTATAATAATACCTAATGATAAGGCAGAAGGGTTACCTGATGGAAAGTAGTCAACGCTGTTCATGGACTTTTGCAACACAAGAGGAGTCGCTAATTTTTCGTCAGCTTTGAAGGATAGCTCTTTTTGCACCTCTCTTGAAGAACTCCGCGTCATAGTCGACTTACTTAAATA
This sequence comes from Urbanus proteus proteus, assembly GCA_018251915.1. NCBI lineage: Eukaryota > Metazoa > Arthropoda > Insecta > Lepidoptera > Hesperiidae > Urbanus > Urbanus proteus. Next base: position 6,050 of record DWPV01003287.1, on the reverse strand, counting down.
CCAGGCAAAAAGAATAACTGCCTTTTTGCTAGGATATCTATAAAAAGTCGGCATCTACATATTCTACATCATTCCAACGAGGTGATTGAATTGCTTCATGTTAGAAATAGGTTTGGTTGTGATACCAACGTGCTCGAACCATATTGGGTCTACCACCTTTTAAACTTTTCTAGGTTTGAATTGCTACAAGGTATAAAACTAGGTCGCTTTCCGCTGACTGTCCTTATGTATGCTTAGATCTTTAAAACCACTCAATAGATTTTTTAACAGATAAGTGAAGTGATTTAAGAGGAAGGTGGGTACGGCCAAATGTAGTATTTAACAAGAAAATTAAAAAATAGATAATAAACTTTTCATCTGCATAAAAGGTGAAATAACACACAACGTCTACATACAAATCGGTATGTTAACATTTATTCTTTGAGCCGACGGTGCGTGCAGAGGCAGTGAGGCGTAGACCGCGGCTGGTCGGAAGCTCGCCGCAAAAAGCTTCCTGTCCGCCTCCAAAATGTATCTGTAACGTTGAATGCCTGTTAGTGCATATGAGATTTCGTCGAAGAAGTGAGCGGTAATATAGTTTTTTAGATATATAATAAATAACCATGCAATTCATCTGATGTTAAGTAACCACAGTTGCCCATCGACATCCGTAATTAACCAGGTAAATTTACACTCCTACTTGAGGTTGGAAACAGAAGCCTTGCTACCCGTTAGGAAAAGGTTGGACAACATAATTAAAACCAAGACTAAACCAATACAACCAAGGTTAACTTGTCTCATTAACCACACACAGAATACAACAGCGCTTAACACTTACTTATTATTCAAGAAACAAGTATGATGATAGTGCCACCGAATTATACCACAAAGAGCTCTACCATCATTATTATTATTAAAACATTATTTCTGGAGTCCGCGATGCGTGTAGCTGCAATGAGCCGAGGGCGGGCGGCGCTGCCCGGAAACTCACCGCAAGATTCTGGCGCTTAACACCCAAATATAACTGTATTTTTTGTATTATTTTTTCATCCGAGTGCCAAAGAAGTATTATGTCCACACGTACTGTGTTTCAAACTTACTTTTTTATTAAATTTGCACATTTAATATACGTGAAAGTATCAAAGAAAATATAAATATTGGTCTAATATTATCGTCGCTTGATTTTTTTAATTTATTTGTCTGCATCATGGCTTTCTTGTACATAATTATGTTAAATCTCCAAAGAAAAGTTAATATGTACGTTTCGGGTATGTATAATTTCAATAACTTTTACAGAATACACGCACGTCGCATTCCTCAGGTTAAAAAAAGATTAAACATTTTCTTTGAAATCCACGATGTGTGTAGCAATGAGCCGAGGGCGAGCGACGCTGCCCAGGAACGCACCGCAAGCTTCCGGCGCTTCACACTAATATGAAATAGCATTTTGTTGCCATTCCATCCATCCATCCATCAGCCCTTTGAGGTCCACTGCTGGACATAAGCCTCCCCTAAGTGGCGCCATCCCAACCGGTCCTGTGCCTTCTGAATCCAGCGGTTTCCCGCTGTCTTGTCTGTTTTGTTGCCATTATCACAATGAATTTGTCAATTTATTTTAACATTGTCAATAACAATTATTAAGTATTGGCCCAATACTGCATTTCAAGAGGCTCAATGATATTTAATATTAGGCCCAATATTATCATTTTTTATCTGTTTGAATATTGTTTTAATTATTGCATTTTTTATTTATTCTACTTTTTAAATACTTGTCGCGTATGTAATGCTATAATATATATTCGAAAATATGCGAAGTATTCCTCAGATTTCAAATAAAATAAACCTATGGAATCTGCGATGCGTGTAGCTGCAATGAGCCGAGGGCGGGCGGCGCTGCCCGGAAACTCGCCGCAAGCTTCCGGCGCTTAACACCGAATTGTAATAGTATTATTTTTAATCTGATTTTGGTTATTGAATTTAAAACACTTGATATATGTGAAAATAATAAAAAACGAGTTATATTTGCTCAATATTGCATTGCTAGAGGCCCAATATTATCGTTATTTCAATTCTATATTTTGTCGGCTTGTATTATTAGTTGTTGGTTGTTGTTTGTTGTATGTTGGTTGTTGGTTGTTGCTATTTGGTAGTTGGTTGTTGGTTGTTATAAGTAGTTTTTATTATGTATATATCTAGTAAATTATAAAAGAGCTGTAGCTTTTATAAATGAAATAAAGCTTAAATTGTTCAAAATATTCGAGGTGAAAGTAAAACGTAATAATTTGAAATACCTACAGCAGAAACTGTACAGAAACCATATTATAGGTATATCTAAGCTTTTCAGGTTCTTTTCACTAACTTGGAATTACATTCAACATCAATTAAATGTGCCTTATAGAGTGCGATCATTAAAGATTTGGCACTTCATGGATATTTTCTGGTTTTTCATGAAAATTATATTCAAAGAACAGTTTAAAGCCAATTGGCATTCGGAATAACGTATTCCAGCTACATTAGCAGTAATTAGCCGGCCGGACTGCGGCTAAGTTGGGAATGCTATGCTAACACTAACCGTTCAGCATACGCAATAAACGTAGAATTAGGCATTGGCTTTTCCTGTTTCAAATTCTAATTGACTGGTATAAAATGTATTAAAGTTCTTTATTTAAGGAACTTATTTATTACATTACAAAAAGAGACCCTTTTTATTTACAGCTCATTTTATCCCCCAACGCAAAAACGGCGGTGTTATAAGTTTAAGGTGGATTTCTATTAGTAGTGGTGTTGAAGCTCCTATATGATATACTAACTTGAAAAATTCACTCTGTATATTTTCTGAATAAAGTAAAATAAAATAAATATAACTTTTCACTTGATCAGGTGTTTTCTAAACTATAGTTTTAAAGCTCTGTTCAACTATCTGAATATAGGCTCTTTTTAGTCGAGGGCTATGTTTAATTTTAAGACAAGTTGTTTCATAGGTTACTTTGCGCTTAAAGCTGACTTAATCATTAGATCCTTACTGATTGTTACGATCATAAACTTATTTTCCTTTAAGTCTATACTGGCTTGTTGTCAAGTAGATTAGTATAAAACTGCAATGCATATTACTCTTATATGTATAGTTTTTTTAATTTATTATACTTTTTTATACTTTTTATAATTTTATTTTTTTTAGTTTATTGTATTCTAGAAATAAAATTTAATTTAAGTTAAATAGTAATGTACCCATAATTGTAAATAAGTTTCAAATAAAATTGTTGAATTATATAAAAGTGATAAAATTAGAGTTTTTTCACATACTGAGAGATCGTTCTTAACAGTGTAAGAGGTAACCGGCGTAGTGAGGATTGCTCACACGTTCTTCCTTACATCTTTTGTGGGATGCGATTTTTCTTAGAATACAACGGAATTGTAGAGATGCGTAGTCACTTATGTTTGATAATGTATATTTAGTTTTCCAAAATAGATCAACAGACATACAGACAGACAAAAAAAAGTATTTTGTTACAGGTATCATGTATACTTTCATAATATATGCATTTAGAAACAGAACTTTATTTGTATAGATGTAACTATAGATCACTTTTGTTAGATAGATTACATGCATGTGTTATTTTCGTTTTTTGGAAAAAAAACTGTAACAACACACGGTGTGTTGTTACACAAAGTGAGTAGCATCAGATTGGTCCACGTATGTTTATTAAAATTGCAATTTTATAAAGTGTTTCTTTTACATGGGATACGTAAAATGCTAAAACCAAGTCATGTTAGCGTATAAGTGTTCCGTACATTTTTATAGTATTTCAAATGCGTTATCCAGTAACAGAATCTGTTTATCTTTTATTTATTTTTTGTTAATTTTTTATTGTTTTTTCATGGAAGTAAAGAACCAAGTGTATAAGAAAAAAAAAAATTATAGGGTCTAGGTTCATGAAATTTTGATCAGGCGTTGTTTAAGTTTTGGAGATGGTAGAATTATTTATGGTTCGACTTCAGAAGCTCTATTGCTACATCGAATTTACCTTATAACTAAACCTTACTAGAAACTAAAACTTCATTGACATTTTCTTATAAATTTATTTCCCTATTCAGGAATCGAACCATTTCGTTTTCAGGATATCAAATTCTGGAAAGTAGTTACTTTACAGGTACAGTTGTACTTACAAGTCAAACTATAAAGAAAAGGCAATTTTTTAGGTAAATATTTTTACCACACATTATCTGAAGCCTTAACGAATTCAATTCTCCGACATCACTTAAAGTGTGTGGTAAAATCCGACACGATAACGATTAGTGAAAAATTCTGAAAAGACTTACGAGGCCGATTTTGAAAAAAACGAAAACGGCATAATACATGATAAATTACCATCGCAACAGCATAAAAGTGTCACAATCTAGAATTGAAGTTGTACAGTCGTATCAATGAACAGTATGACAAAAATTTCAAAAAATCTATTTCGCTAGCCAGAAAACGAGTTTATTTTGTAAATTTAATTATTTAAATTTTATCATGGATCCTTAAAATTTTGTATGTATTTATGTACTAGAGCACGTTTTATCGGAGACACGCTTAGGCCATTAGTAAATTATTTTAGTAAAAACTTTTAAACTTCAGCGTTTATTTAAAGCTATGACCTAGTGCAGGCTAGAATCGGGATTTAAAATCTAAAACTGTTTTTAATGTGAAAAAAATACGGTAGCAAAATTTAATAGTATTAGTATAGTTTAATTAGTTTAATGTGTAATATAGACTCACAGGGAATAGGGCTACGGTATCCCCTGCCTATCATAAGAGGTGACTAAAAGGGGACTGCCTGGGTTAGCGGCGGCTAGAGTGGCTCGAATATTCCATCCAGAGACCTCGGGAAGGACGGTGGATGTGTGGTTGCATTCCGTTGTGCACCAGATGGCGTGGCGATCGTTGCGCCCGGGATTGAGTCGGTTGAGGCATCACGCTTGGAGGATTCCAGTGAAGGTCCAATGAACAACTTGGAGTCCACTTAACAGAGCTGAGGACAGCCACCAGGGGTTTTAGTGCGGTAATAATCCCACATAACTCGGCGGCGCTCCCAAGGCGTCGGGTAAATTTTGTAGGTTTCTCCCTCGTAAACCAAATAATGTATGTAGTTATGTATATTCCTACCGATAGAACAAAAACAGTTTCGGAAAATTCCTGATATGAAAGAGTTTGTTCCTTCTAATATTTTCCTGATTCCTCGTTCCTGTGATTTGACGAGAGTCTGATGCTTATTAATACACTAGGATTTACTTGTAGTTTTGTGTTTCTTGCGTATCTTTCGATGAAGAACAGGTTTTCGAACATCTTTGATATTAAAATTAATGTAGTTAAATAACTTATTCAGAGTATAATATCTTGTCATATAAGCGATAATTTAATAATTTAATAACAGTTATGATGAAAATTGTAATCCAATATTGAAGAATGACATTAAGGGCAAAGACACTGCATTATTAAATTAAAATAAAAGTGCTTTTTTGTGATAAGACTGTTGACAAATATAAACGAAAGAACTAAGTAAATTAAGAAAATTATGTAACTAAAAATACATAATTATATTATTTTGAAAATAGAACATTATTGACAGACGAAACCTACAATTATGTCAATAGATAAAAGATTCAATATATCAATACGAGCTCCCTGATATAAATAGAGCCTTTGACAATTTCCGCCAAACAATTTTGCTCGAGTCAGTTGATTATATTTATTCGATCACGTCGCCCCTTGATTGTAATGGGTGCGTGTGGCTTGCGGCTATACCCATCAGAGACCCATAATAATCAAATAAATAAATTATGCTTCCTACACGCATAGTGCCCTGAACTCACACAAAGATGAATAAACAAGCACATATACATAGAACAGTAAAATAAATTTATCATTTAGGGCTTTGTCTGGCCGGGAATCGAATCCGGGATCCATTGTCTATCAGACACGAATGGTGACCACTCCTTAGTGCATACATAGCACCCACGAATAAAGTGGAAAATTCTATAGATAACGCTGTAGTCAAATGTAGATGTTTTCCTCGGTAATGCCTTTTACA
>DWPV01003286.1:0-15466 GCA_018251915.1 Urbanus proteus proteus | reverse complement strand
GTTTCTAGAGATTTTTTTTTTTTAATAATTTGAACAAAACCCCCCCTTTTTTTTACTTTTTTTTAAAACCCGCCATAAATTGTAAGCTTTTTTAGGTTTGCCTTTTTTATCAGACTCTTGAATTGACATGCTTTCAGGACCATACCATAATTTTTCCTAATCGTAAAAAAATACTTTTTCTATAATATGTACAATTGTACATTGTACCTATGTATTTGTATAGTATGCGTTAAAGCATGTTTATATAGGAATTCATACTATCATATTACACGACTGCGTCAGAAGGATATGTTTTTATTATTCAATTTTGGTCTTTGAGTACATACTAACACTTACTGTTAATTATTTTGTGTACACAGTGAACAGTTTGTTGAAGGAATGCTGGACGTCGCTGTTGCTGCTTCCGTATATCATTAGTTACACACCGCCACTACCGCCGGCGACGCAGTTGCGAAACCAACCATTGTTTTCGCAATTCTATTGTTTCTTATTTCACGTTAACATTTGAACAAACGTTTTGCGTTCACCTTGGCCACTGAGTTTATGTCATATTACGTTGTAACTTGTCGCCTGAGCTCGTCAGTAGTAGATAAGCTTGAAATTAACTAATAAGAAAAAATATATGTACTTCACTTTACAGTTCGACAGTTCATTCCTAGTAGTTCAACTGGTTAGACAACATCTCATCTCCAAGCTTACCAACGGAACGTAAAATAATGCCAAAAAAATATTTATATTTTATCATAATCAAACACCTTAATTAAAGTTTCATTGTTTATGGTCGATGTAGCAAACGAGCATGCAGTCCACCTGATGGTAAATGGCCGCTGCCGCCCATGAACATCTATAATCAAACCCGGATAAGATCAACGTCCTACTTGAGATTGACAATACGTGCGTTGCTACCCGTGAGGACTGAGTTGGAACGCGTCGGATAAATATGTCTCCCCTGCGACACCCTGCAACCAGAACACAGCCGTGCTTAACACTGCTGTTATAAGGCAGAAATAGGTGTGGCGGTGGTGCTGCCGGAGTCGGACTACATAGAGCTCAGCGGTACTTAACACTGAGTACTGCTGTGTTCTGGTCTGATGGGTATGGCTAGGGAAATATACTTATTCGAGGAGTTCAACTCAGTCCTAATGGTTAGCAACGAATCTTTGGTCAAGCTCAGGTAGGACCTCGATCTTATTTAGGGTTGATGATAGATGTTCATGGGCGACATTTGCCACTCACCATCAGGTGGACTGCATACTCGTTTGCTACTTCAGTCATATAAAAAAAACTTAGATCCCAAAATAAATACAAGGCAAACTGTTATACAATGCATTATCCTTCTCCTTAACTTGTTAACTTATACAACACCAATATTTACCTTAACTTACAAAATCAATAATATTTCAAATTATATGTTAACGGTGAAGAAAAACATCTCGAGAAAACCTGCACACCTTAAAGTTCTTAAAAGTTCTCAAAGGTGTGTGAAGCTTACCAATTCGCACTTGTCCAGCGCGATGGGCTAAGGCCTAATCCCCTCTCACAGTGAGGGGAGGTCTCCCCTCACTGCGCCCAACAGTGGAACAATAATGGGTTGGCGACGACGATGTTAATTGTTTGTGGTATACAAAATAACGAATAAGTGCTAATACCTTAGGATCGTAATAAATGAATGTATATTTTTTAACGCGAAAACACGAAGGCAATGCTCACGAATATTTTATCACAGTGCCCCAGTTAAAGTTAGCTGCGGTCTGTAACGCCTTTGAAGGCTCTCACACCAGTCATTGCAAAGTAGGGCTTTGCACCGACCACCCACGGAATAAGTAAGCTGGAAAGACTAATCCTTCTAATACTAATCCTTGCAATTTATCTTCAATAGACTTGTCAATAGTCATGGACCCCAACAGCCTTAATTGACAGACGGTGAGAAACTTACATAAAAAGCATGTGTATCGATTTCTGCCGCATCGCGCCTGGCCATATCATTTTACCTTTCTTTTATTGACGAGAGGGAGACCTTCAAAAGGTTATGTCGACGTATATGACGTATATGACGATGCCGGGTTATGTGTTATTGTTACCGCACTAAAATCCCCCCGGTGGCCGTCCTCGGCGCTGCGAAGAGGGCTCCTCGGTCTCAGCAAGAAACGTCATATTCTCGACGCACCATCGCAAATACTGCCGCCCTTTCCTGGAGCGTTGGATGGACAGTTAGAGCTCCCACTCTAGCCGCTCGCAACCCCGGAGCATCCTTTTAGTCGCCTCTTACGAGAGGCAGGGGATACCGTAGCCCTATTCTGGTCCCGGAACTAAAGGGACAGTTATAATTTTACCTAATAAGATTATAATAATGTTTAGTACTTTTTAATTCTTTATATAAATAACATAATAACTAATAATTATTACGTTTTATTTAAAATATACATTACGTTTAAACAGAACTCTTGGCGACATCCTCAAGGGCTTCACAGCGAGTTAGACTTACGCGCATTTCTTTTTTATTTAAGCAAATAACTTTTGGGATGTATGTATATTTGTCCCTGTTGGTGATTTGAAGGTTATTTCAATTAAACGACGTATCGTTAAATACTTTGTATAATATCTTTAGATACTTGTTACAATATAGAAAGATTTAAAGTCAATAACGTAGCAGTTTGCAAGCGATAGAAAATGCGAAGAAATTGTAATGGCGCGACCCCTCCAAGCATAACAATATGGTAGAAAATGCGGCCACCCCATTGGTCGCCGATGACGCGACAAATTTGTGTTATAGGTGGACAGTGCCGACGGTGCTGCCATCTTATGAGTTGTCCCGCAAATTCTTAACAGTCCCTCTACACTCTATTTTAATGTCCAATGAAGATCAAAATTAACAAATAGTGGCTAAATGCTCATCGAAAAATGCATTGAAGGATATAGGGACACAGGAAGCACAGGCGAAAAATTCCGGTCAATTCCAGGCTTCGATCAACTGTTGATCGAAGATTCCAGGTCTATGATGACTTGATATTTATTTTTTGTGTGGGGTTGAATGCGTTTTTCTCAACACCTTTATTCTCCGATATTCTTCTGCAGTGAATCCCGGGTTCGATTCCCAGCCAGACAGATATACGAATCATGAATTTAGATTTCTGTTCTGGGTTTGGGTGTTTGTGTATTCGTCTCCGTGTTTTCATAGCACCCACGACTCAGGAGAAAACGCTACTGTGTCAATAAGAACGTATCTAATGTAGATTAAAAATCTTCGAACAACACATGCATTATTCTTGCCAAGATTATTATTTATTTTATTTATTTATTTATAAATTCACCGACGATTAATACATTTAAACATAACACAGTATCACATGATCTAAAAGTTTTACAATAAATGAAAAAAGGTGAATATCAAAGTCATTAAAAAAACAACTTGGTAAGCAATATCAAAAAATGCATACAATAAAAATAGATAAGCTAAAATAAAATAATAAATAAATAAAATTAATTAAGTAAAGTGTAAAATAAAGAACTTCTTGATCAGATTTGTTACAGGTTTAATCATATAAAACCAATATGAAACAGTAATTTTTACAATCTTTTCTTGTCCGAATTCTTAATGAAAATCCTGACAGCTGCACAGTGGCGCCATCTGCTCCAAAATCCATTTTAAACGCTAACAACGCCATCTATCCAGTGAACGCTGACATCGTAATGTAACAAAAGTCTTATACCCACATAATATAATTACTCGTATGTATCATATTAATTATACAAAGTAACAATACACACACATGTTAGTAGTTGAAGGTCTGATTTATTAGATGTGGTAAAATAAGGTGGTGTTGCTTGTTGCAGGTGAGTGCTGCCCGCGGGCACCGCGTGCATGTCTCGAGCATGCTGGACTGCCTCTGGTAAGTCCGTGCCGCCCCACGCCGTTTCCCTAACATCTGGATTACGAAATGTGTTCTACTGCCTACGATATACTTGTAAAATACAATTTTACTCCCAGTGGCTCTGTGAGTATGTCCATTGGGTGGGCCCACTAAGGAAGTGTACGATTAAAATTGCAGCATATAGATATTAAATAATTTTAGGATTCCGTGCTGAAAGGAGGAGAGCTAGATCCTAGCTAGATCCTATTACTAAGATTCCCCTGTCTGTCCGTCACAGCTCTGTCTCTTGAACTGTAATAAGTATACAAAAAAATACAGAATATTGCTATAGCCGCTTTGGCAAATTTGATAAAAGCGTAATAAAAAATCACCATACAAAAACAACGGTATTTTTTGTTTTTTTTTTCGGCTTAGGTATTGAATTGTAATAGTGAAAAAAAACTATACATAACTGCTATGATAACAGATAAACAAAAATGGCACGGACCATAGGTGGTACGAAACCCTCCGTGTTTTGGCTCGTATTTTTTCCAGATATTCTTAATTAACATCATCTGCCCTGTTGAAAATGATGTATCTACCTCCATGTATGATACTACCAATTTGAAAATGTGATTTGATAAATACGAATTTATTCCGAGCACCGATACTTATTACTCAACTAACCTCAATATTCAAGGCGGTCTATACTGTATATGTATACTTGTATAGCACGTCAAAGCGCAGCTGTGTGATGGGATATGTGTAATGTTTTTGTTTTTTGGTAATTTTCCACCCTACCTTTTTATACCTTACCCCTTTGAGGGGCTAACCTGTTAGATAAAAAAAGTACCGTTTAGATTAAAAAAAAGAGTTAAAGTCATGTCAGATTAGGAACTACTTAGATTTATTTTCTTAATTTTACTTGGAATAATTACGGTAGAAAAATCTGCCAAGTACCTACTGAGCTGTGAGGACACATTGCATAAGAAAGTTATGTGGTTCATGGATATATCGAAAGGTTACTACATTTATGTTTGAAAGAGAAAAACTATGGTTAGACTCAACATAATCATTCACAGTTTTATATCTTTATTACAATTGGTTTCCGTTGCAATAACCATTCATCATCATAACTATATAATATGCAAAGTGTTAACTTTGCATATTATATAGTTATATAGCATTTATTTCGTACTATATTGCATATAGCAAAGCGATGTTATCAGTCTAACATCAGATGTCCATTGAAGTGTTTATCTGTGTCGCGGAAGCGGTCCCCCCGCGCGACTCGCCTCCCCGGCGTCAGCTGATCGTGGCCTACAAACACAAAGTGACCGATCGCCTTCCTAGTTCCTACTCGTGCACCGCGACTATTGTGTTGGAACTTGGAACACTCTTTGTGTTCCAACACAACGCTCCACCTCTCTGCTCGCCATGTTGTTACCTTGCACCGGCGTCTATTCAATAAAACACCATGGTTAATAAAGTATAAACATTAAAAAACTAACGTTTAATGGCGGCTATCAATCTAACAAGTGTAAAATAAATTTTAATAGATACTGAGACCAAAATTTTATTTTCCGGTACTGGCCAGTGTCAGTACCGGAAAATACCGGGAAATTCGATGCTTTCGATAGTAGAAAATGAATGTTAATTTTTTGTTGTTTATTTAAATAAAGCGTTAAAAATCGTATACAGAAGTTTAAACACAGTAAAATCACTTTCTCATAATTATGTATGTTGTCGTGACGCTTGGAATACCTGGTCAAGCCAGGTTTTCCAAGCTCTTTAAGAGAATTAAGTGATCGGAATCTTCATTGCAGAGGTTATGTTATTGGTGTCACTTTATGCAAATAACGCATATATTTAGGAACCCACTCCTAAAGTTGCACAAAGGAGGCGCTCTGTTATCATGGAGTTCAGATCATTCAAATTGTCGAAGATTATTTGTCTGGGCGAACGATGAAATACCTCAGCCAACACCGATGATGTCAGCGGGAAATGTTCAAAATTTTACAGCTTTGTGAAATTTTGTACTAATATTGCGGTGCTAATCTCAACCTATTCTACATTAGGGATTCTAGAGGGATCTGCTACGATTATGTAGACAATTAGGAGACATGGCTATTGTGTTTCTTTAAATTTGGAAGAGTCTTTGCATCACTACGCCAGCGATTTGAGGAGGCACATCTATCCTAAGGCCTTTCATTTGTACTTGTAGAGAGGCACGGAGCTGAGCATTGGACAACCGAAATGTGGACTTTAAGGCTGGCGTACTCTAACGCCACGAACATTGGGGCAATTTGTCCAATTTCCTAGCAGTTACGTAGGATTGGCATCGGTATACTTTCCGTCAGACTCAGGTGCTCTCGGGATATGATTGTTTCCGGAATCATATGTGTCGGATTCAAGAGGAACCGACAGCAAGGTGTTTACTGCAACGATGTCAGCACTGGCTTTCGTTCCTGCGCCGCCAATGCAAAACGCAGAAGTAAAATTCTAACGCTAAATAAACCCTAAAATAAGCACTATTAAAAAGGCACCTGTATAATTTATTTGATACTGAACACTAAACTTCTTTAGTTACAATTTATAACGACTATGTTGAAGCCTACATAAATGTTCGTAATATGCTACTGTATAATAAATTATATTAGTAATATGAAAAATTAGGGCAACCATTTAAATACATTCTAAAAAACGACCAGAATCAATACAAAGTATGACGTTTATTCAAAGTCACACCAGACCAGACGTAAATAAGTCCATATGGCTAGAAAGAGAAAGAAATGGCGCCATAGGGGGCTAGGCTGAAGAGGTGCGGGTTCGCGGGTGGCGGCGGCGGGAGGCGACGGCAGTCCGCTCGCAGCGCAGCGCAGGTGACACGTGTTGCGATGCTCGTTGTGGTGCCGGAGCCGCTCTCTGGACTCGTCCATCGCGTGCTCGCGCCAGGCTAGTGCAGTGACACGGTTTGCTGGACGGGCATGTGAGCGATGCTGCGCTCGGCCGTCACGGGCGGCATGGTGGGACTGCCGCCGCCGCCGCACGCCCGCCTGTCGCTCTTCGACTCCTGCCACCGCAAGATCAGGCTCATAGGCGGAGGACCCGTCGCCTTCCTGGGGGGACTTGTCGCGTGAGTACTGACTATAATGTCACGTATAATTTCTACAGTTTGTAGTTAGTAGGTATTGCGACCGGTGCCACGTTAATGTAGTTCGTGTTGTCTACGTCTACCGACGATATCTGCCGTCACCATCTTTCTGATTATTTTTTTTACATTGACTCTCTTCTGAAGTTGAAAACACAACTCGCAAATGGTGAGCACGGGCAGTTTGTGCGGTGACTACGGTGGACGCGCAACAAGAGTAGGTCGGCAGCAGCTGTTAGCACGTTCTCTCGGGCGATACCTGGCCAAAGTCCGTCTCATTTAACCAAATAATTGATTGGTTGAATTGAAATGAGAGACTTGTTAGTGAATTGATTGAGATTGATTCAATTTCCGTGTATAGTCATAGGTGTAGAAAAAACTTAGTACAATAAAAAAGGGAATGATCTATCTTTAAATCTGTTAAATGTAAATCACAAGTTTCGCACACACATAGGAAAGCGCTGAACGCTCGTGGATAGTGACCTTGAACGCGTTTCACAATCGTTAGCCCACCTAAACACGAAAATTACAAACTACACACCATCAGTTTTAACTTTTATTCAATTAGCTCAACTAACAATTGCTCAATATAATTTTATATGTTCCTCGAAGTATGTCATTGTTCCACTTAATTTGTCATTAAAACACTCATTTATAATGATTATTATAATGTAAATGATGTAGTAATAATTAACGACCCTACGTCATAGGAAAAAAAAAATGCCAATATTACGATAAACGTCGATTACCAAATACATACGTTATACATAGTTTATACCCTTAATAACGCTATATTTTAGCTCCATTGCTATTTACATCATAAAATTTCATATTTTTTACGACTTTATCAATGGAAAGGAGTAATCTTTTCTTGGTGTATTTTTTAAGAAGATATATATTAATAGTTATAAAGTAACATATGTTACTATAATTGTTTTTTTGCGGGACTAAGTCTCCTTGTGCAAAACTCTTATTAAGTATTTCCCATAGATATATGTCTATGGTATTTTCATCCTTTATTGACAACTTTATCTGCTAATTTAGTTATATCATGGTGGGATAACCATGATATAATAAATACTTGATTTAAGCAATTGAGATCAGCTCTGTTGAGTGAGAGTCAGACCTTTGCTTTCCCCCTTGAGGCCCCTGTCCTGTCACGGCTGTCACACAATCCACGTTGTATGGAGAACTAATAGAGTTAATTGCAGAACAACAAAATTAATTGGTCACTGTGATACAAGGGTTGATTAAAAAGTACGCGGCCTCTAGAAGAAAAAAAAATAAATAACCTACAAAAACATTTTTATTTTTCAACAATGCATTGAGTTGGAGATTATCTCCAACTCAATGCATTTTTTGTGTTTTGCGTCGCTTCTATACCGGTTTTAAAAAATGATTCTTGAAGGTCTGTATACTACTGGTTGATGCTGCTTCCACCCCTACATTGGACGAAAATATCTGGCCACCAAGGTGTTTTTTTTTAAGTTAGGAAACAGATATAAACAGGTGGTAAACCAGGCGAATAAGCAGGGTAGGGCAGTAGTTAAAAACCAATATCACGTACGGTCATTGCGCTGGTAAGCCGGCCTCCTTTAGTAACCACTTCATCGACTAGGTTTTGTTAATTAAAGATAAATATATAGGAGAAGAAAAAGAATTATAAGAGTTAAAAATTTGGTTGATACTTATGTAATAAGAATCTAGAAAATTTAAAGGTTACTGCATTGCTGAAAGGTGGAAATTATTAAAATTAGCGTCTCAATTCACACAATGATGATACAGTAGTGTATGGAAATGTCCTAAATGTGTTATAAAAATTGGACGCCGGGCAGTCTTCAGAGGTAAGTTTTAGTCCTAAATAGTAAATAGAATATTCGAGTAAGAAGCGTTATCAACTAAATTATTTAATTATGTTCCTTGTTGGATTGTATTTTTGCTAATTATTATTATTTTTTTCTTTTAAATCCAGTGGTCGTGTACTCATACATACATTATCGAATTCGTAAGCATAAGTAAGCGGCCGGGTGATCGCATTCTGACGCTGTGGGCAGTGTTATATTTGGCTTATTATTAGTTCAATATTGATATTATGATTATATTATAAAATTTTAAATCTGGTGTAATTAAAGAGTGAAGACACGTCCCGTTATTACACGACCACATGTTTTCTTTATGAAACTCCGTCTAATTCACTAACAAAAGAATATAGCTATAAAACCAACACTGGTGGAAAACCGGTCTATTAGTTTTGCGACCACCACTATTTTGTATAAAAGAAATGACGGCCGAAAACTAAAGTAAGCTGTCAAAGTATATATTTTTAAACAAATACGCATCACGTAGTTAAATTAATGACTAGATCGATTTATATTCCTCGAAACCCCCGCGTGCTAGGTTTCATGGAAATCATTGGAGCCGTTTTCGCATTTCCGATCATATAAGGAAATATATACAAGAATTGATGTTTTAAAGATATTAGACGTAGATTATGGTCGTGGGTGCCATGCCACCACTGTGCCGTGTCATGCCACCACTGTGCCGTGTCGTGCCACCACTGAGCCGTGCCGTGCCATCCGCACTTAACACAGAATGGATATCTAAATTCATCATTTAGATATATTTTGGTCTTTTTTATTTTATAAGCAGACATTATTATTGGGGTTCTATTGTTGTATGTCATTTACTTCGTTTCTTAATGTAATAAATAACCCAATGGATTTTAAATTATTTAGCTCCTGCATGAAGAATACATATGCATAGTTAGTTAGTTAAGTAAGGCGACACTGGTGGCGCCGTCGCCCCGTGGTACCATATCCCTCCGGATCATATTGAAATTTAGCACAAACATCTACCTACCTATAAGTTTAAAAGGTGGTAGAGAACACTTGGGGATCAACTCTAACGGCACCACGGCCACACCTATTTCTATCTAATAACGGCTGTATTAAGCACTGCTGTGTTCTGACTTGAAAAGTGCGTTAAGGGAGACATACTTATCCGCCGCATTCCTACTTAGTCCTCAGGGGTTGTAACGCATATGAGGCCATCCTTAGGTAAAGTTCTGTTCTTATCTGGGGTTGATTTCAGATGTCCATGGGCGACAGTGGTCTCTTACCGTCTGGTGGACTGCATGCTCGTTTGTGTTAAATTATACGCTGTAATTTATCTTGAATATGTTTTATTTTATACTAAGACAATTTTACAATGCCATTATTCGCCATCTTCTTTTATTGTTTCCCAAAACCACAGACTAAACAGAGCCACAGATGACGCCGAGATACAGATTATTAATACAACCTTTACATTTAATCACAATTGGTCCAGCGATTAGACTGTGAAAATTTAGTCAGACAGTTTCTTTCGCTATTTATAAAAATGTATTTCTATGGAAGTATGGATACATAATAATGATAGTGTAGATCGATGGAATAAATGACATACAGTGGTTTTAAGGAAGTCACGGCGGGTTGCCTCGCTAGATTAGTTAAATTTCGCAAATGAACGGAAGGCTCATTACAGAGTCAATTAACGTCTCCGTGCTCGCCTTGGGCAAGTGTTTAAACGTTTGAGGCAATTAGCGGCGGTGAGAGACCGGCTCCGTCAGCGCCAGTCCGCAGCGCGGGGCCTCCACGTACTCCCATGAACGTGTCCCATGTGCCTCGAAGTGGCAATAAGTTACATGTGAGTTTCATTTCTTACCTAACGTTATTTTTAACACCATTCACAGCGACCGCTGCATAAGTTGTGAGCTCTAATGCCCTTTTGCTAAATTATGTCCGCGAATTATTTCGTTAACTATTTAGGTTACAGATTGTAGTATTTACTAGCTGATCCCCGAGGTTTCACCCACGTCTAAAAAGTTATAGAGAATACATATTTAAACATAAATGTCATCATTTCAAATTGCATTTTCTTTATAGGTATCGAGTACCTATACTTTTATGTGCATTGAGTAAAAAAATGTTATTTTGAAATCACAAACAGACACTTCAATTTTATTTATTTGTATAGATTGTACGATACGTGTATAAGAAAATATTAATGTATTTATGGTTACATTACAGTGCTTTACGTCAGCGTATTGCTAACGTGCAGTGCTAAGTTTACGTCATTGCGCATATTTGCGGAGTAGTGGGTGCAGCTCTAACGCCCTGTGATAATCCATTGGTATTTGGCAGTAAGAAAGAACACGTCAAAACTATATTACGTCCCTACTGTTATTATACCTACCTTCAGGCGTTACAATCTGAAGTTTCGGTTTACATAGATAAAGTGGTTAATCTTCGGATTTTCTAGGTACCGTGCAGACTAACTAGGTAATGTGCATATTATCGTATCCCGTATTCTAACGGAAACGTATACATAACACGATAGCTGCACAGATTTTAATAGGATTGACGTAACAAATGAGTGTGACTACCACCTCATGGTAAGTGGCCACTGCCATCCACGAACGCCTGCGATTAGGCCTGCAAAAGATAAGAATTCTACCTGAGGTCGATCACAGATGCGTTACTACCCATGAGGACTAAGACGGACCCGCCTCTGATAAGTATAACTACCATCCTAGGTGGTAATCATGGCTTGTCGCTGTATTTCCGGGACCAGAATAGGGCTATGGTATGATATGGTATGGGCTATGGCCAAAAAAAGGGGGACTCCGGGGTCGTGGGCGGCTAGAGTGGGAGTTCTAATCGTCCGTCCAGCGGCCCCGGGAAAGACAGCGGTTTGTGTGGTCGCATACTGCCGTGCACCTGACAGTGCGACAAGGGCAGCGCTCGCCTGAGCTGAGCCCGATGGGCAACGCGCTCAGAGGACTCCGGATGGCGTTCCTTGCTGAGACCGCGGAGTCCTCTGCGCAGCGTCGAGGACGGCCACCGGGGGGCTTTACTGCGATAAAAATGCCACATAACCCAGCGTCGCTCCCGAGGCGTAAGGTATCTTATGAAGGTTTCGTGAACAAAAATGTAGCTATGAAGTGATGATGGCAACTGTCAATAAATAAAATATAAAAAATTTGGATGATTCCGAGGAAACGAATGTCGGTCTAGTTGATCTTAAATTTGGTGGATAGGACATAAGAATTTGTTATTTCTTATAATTTGTAATCATTGACTGTAATAGTATTTGTTAATTACCACAAGCATCGGTACAAATGTGGGGACGGAGGTAATAAGTTTTGGGGCTTGCGGCGTGGTCGCGGCAGCCGCGGTACAGTTGTAACGGGACCCGCGGCCCCGATACGGCCGGCGCGCGCGGTACCGCTGCGCCACCGCGCCGCCGCACTTCCACGTCGGTGCCCATGGCTTCAGGCACTTCATCACGGTAGTGAATCCACTAAAGGAAGCATTATGTGATCAGTTACGGCACGTATTCATGTATTTGATCGTTGAGTGAGTCTCGTATAAGCATGAGCAACGGTTAATAATAGTAATATTCACCTTCACTAATAGTGCAAATATCTACAATATGAAATAATTTAATGATGATATCGCGGAAGGTTCCTTTAAATTGTTCTCGTCCCGAGACTACAGCGACAATGTGTCCCGTACACCTCCTGTACCTAAAGTCTAAACTTTAAGCGGAGATTATGTATGTATCAGCCAAACAGGCACACAATTTGTTTTAAATTGTATTTAGTAAAAAGTAAAAAGTTGTTATTTTGTCGTCACAAACAGACCTTCAGTTTTGTGTATTTTTATAGACTTCGGACACTTTCCTGCTACTAAAATCCACTTTGAATAGAATCATCGATGGAGGAGAGGACGTATCTATCAGTGAATCTTAAAAATGAATATTAGTTTAGTGGACATGGCCACTGCGTGGCGCGCCGGCCGGAGAAACTGCGCTGTAGAGCACGCACGATTCGCGCGCAACCAGTTTAGTATTTTCATATTAATCGCATTCTTGAGAAAATGCGCCGGTTCGTTTTACTTTCCCGTGATATACTACAACTACGTACCGACTTGAAATATGTATGCACAGGGCAGCTTCGTAGGACTGTCTTTGTAGTTATTAATGCTGGTATTAGTACCGGCCTAATAAGTAGGTATAAGCCGGATTAGTGGGTATATTGGTCTAAGATTGCACCTAGAGTCGACCTTCACCGAAGACTTAACCAGATAAAAGTTGTATTTTAACAAAGAAAAAATGTGTGCGAACGTGTAAAAATAGGGTTGCCGCAAAAAAGTGATCAAGACTATGTTTAAATTAAATTTTAACAATCATTTTTTTGCTCAATTTTCACCGGCATGTTAGTCAAACGACTCTTGGTCTAATCGAAAGTATTCGAAAGTATTCAACAATTGATGGGTTGCCTACCTTTATCTGGTCACTAGTCAGAGTTGCCAGCATACAAACAAGTACATTTATGATAGTAATTGCACTGAACTGTTAACCACGTTATATACATATTAAAATGTAGGTAACTTTATTGCGAGTACAATAGTATTTTTTTTTCTAAGAGCGAGTTGAGTCACATTGGGAAAGTTTACACAAAATTTACATATCTTTCACGTATTAGATAAGTATGGTTTCACAATGGGTTTGGTTTAGCAGCACTGAACCGCGACTGGATACGTTTGAGCGCTGCCAACCACCCGGAAAAATATATAAAAGCAAGATAAATATACTATATGTAAATAAACCAGCTTATGTATATCAAAATTATATACGGCAAATAAATTGCATTTCTGTAGGATCCCGTATATAAACGGATTAAGGGCCATGGTGTCCGCGGTCCGCGATTCGATACGGTGCGCCTCCACATGGCCCGACCCGTACATTCATAAAGTGACTACTTATCTAATACTAATATATATCTTATAACCGCATATAAGGCAGGTGACTATTTAACATATATGTTATATACATCGTATAAACTGCTAATATATATGTACATATTATCATATATGTACAGTAGAGTAGTATAGGATTGCCTGTCAATATCGGTTGCCGGGTTGCCGGTAGGCTCTGAAGTTGACCGGGCAAGATATCTCGAGTTGGGTAAAGTAATCCGGGGTAAGAATAACTCGCATAGAACTAAAAATTGCTACAAATATTTGGAACACCACTATACATGAAATGTGAAAAGTTTACAATTCTTCTGAATCTGCCTTCGAATATAAATTTTGAAAATTCGTATTCGAAGATTTCGAACTCTAATTCGAAAAATTTTGACCTTAAACTCTATATTCCTAACTAGCTGATACCCACGGTTTCACCCGCGTTTAAAAAGTAAAAAAGAATATATATTTAAACATAAATGTCATCCCGCTTTCCCGCGAGGGTGCGCACATGCGCATGGAGCGTGCGCTAATGGATTTTTCAAAAATTAAAGTTGCCTATATTACGCCTTAGACCTTCAGCTATCTCCCACAGGTCAAAGTCAAAAAGTCCCGTCAAAATCGGTCTAGCGGTTTAGAAGATTAGCTCAGCCAAACAGACAGACAGACAGAAAAAAAATATTTTAATTGCATTTTCGTTATAGGTATCGTGTATGCTTTCATACGCATTGAGTAAAAAAAAATATTTTCAAATAACAAACAGACACTTCAATTTTATTTATTTGTATAGATAGATAGATTGGTGGTTGACTAATTGAATTTACGATAGCGGGTTGTTGGCAGCGCGCACGTGCAACCGCAGCGGCGGGCCAAGGTTGCCCCCTCCTCGTCTCCCTCCATCCCAGCCATACCAGTCCAGGAATCGTTTAACAATCGGTAATTGTCTCAAATTGACCTCGATTTCTCATCACTTACTCAATAACCGACGTCAACATTGACTCGCAATGTTTGCGAATATTCGTGCATTGCAGACATCCACACGTTAGTATTCATAAATTCATAATATTTTTTACAATATTTTGTAGGTATAATTATGTAAAAAAAGGCGTTCTTTCCGCGGCAGTAGGAGAAATGTGAGTGAAGTGAGCGGCATGGCCGCGGCAGTGGTGTTCCATCATATAGCTTCACGAGTTTCACGACGCATCTTTTTTTGTTGACGAGAGGGGAATTCTTCAAAAGGTACCCGGTACCTTGGGAGCGACGCCGGGTTATGTGGGATTTTTACCGTACTAGAATCGCCCCGGTGGCCGTCCTCAGCCCATGTGGATTAGTCTGGGAACTTTGTCAGACCATCGCTGAAGTCCTCTGAGCGCGATGCCCCGGGCTCTACCTCGGTGAGCATCTACTCACCCAACACCTGTGGGTGTTTACAAAGGTAGACGACCGCCATACCGCCGTCCTTCCCGGGGTCGCCGGATGGACGGTTCGATCTCCCACTCTAGCCGCCCGCAACCCCGGAAGCCCCCTTTTAGTCGCCTTTTACGACGGACAGGGAATACCGTAGCTCTTTTCTGGTCCCGTTCACGACGTACTTACCTATCCGATATATGTATTTTCTTTGTACCGCAGGCACTGGCGGTTGTACAACACTTTTTTTTTTGGATAAAAAATTATAA
>DWPV01003285.1:0-15475 GCA_018251915.1 Urbanus proteus proteus | reverse complement strand
ATCCAAAGCGATTCAGCTTAATCCTCAGGGGTAGCAAAGCATCTGTGATCAACCTTAGGTAGGACTGTGTTCTTATCTGGGGTTGATTACGATGTCCATGGGCGGCAGTGGCCACTTACCATCAGGTGGATTACTCGTTCATCCGTCATTTTCAACCTGAAATGTAATTAAGAGGCGTGTCTTAGTTCGATCGCAGATGCATTGATATCCCTGAGGATTAAGTTGGATCGCCTCTAATAAGTATGTCTCTCTTACCATACTCTTCAGACCAGTACCCCTATTACGAGTTTATTACGTTTAGTGAATCGTTCCTCGTTTACGTTTGGGCCCATACATCTACACGCAGCGCACCTAGCGGACTGTTTAGATACTAATATTTTACTACAGAAAAACGGGCGAAAACGTAAACCGAGATCACATAAAATAAAAATTTCAAGTCTCTAGTTATTACGGTTTAAGATAGAACCTTGTGACAGACGGACGGACAGACGGACAGATAGCGGAGACTTAGTAATAGGGTTTTTACTCTTTGGGTATGGAACTCTAAAAACGTAACAAACTAGTACTTAGGGTACACAACAGCGCGAACATTGCTGTTATAAGGCGTTCAGATGCGTTGATACCCCTGAGGACTAAATTGGAACGTCTTGGATAAGTATATCTTCCTTGTCGATGTAAAATGTCGTAGAAGTCGGTAGTTATGTTATGTATACCACATTAACATATTATTTGAGAACACACATTAAGGACACGACAAATTGCCTGTCTTGTAAAAACCAATTACGACAAAAATCTCGCAGACTGTCGGCTTGTCAAGCGTGTTAACATAAATATTATTGTGAGCAAACAAGACTGATATTAATGTAAGTAATTATAAATAAATCCGTATTATTTCCTTTTTTTTTTGAAATTTTGGATGTATGTAAAATTGTTTTTAGCACAAGTACTAAGTGTTCGTGGAACTAAAAATTTAATATAATAATAGTTACGAATATGCCAGACTTGTCTACAGACAAAGGTCTCTGCATTCATAATTCATATTAAATGAAATTTTGAAATTGAACTACATTTGTGCAGACGATAGCGACAATCGAAATTTATTTTAGTTATTGAAACGCCTTTATCTAATAAGTACGCATTTTAAAAATCTTTTTATTTTATGAAAAATTATCTTTACATACGTATAGTATAATTCAGTATAATTCAGTATAATTCAGTATAATTCAGTATAATTCAGTATAATTCCTATGTCGCAGGGCATACAAAGACAAATATACAAACGCCCAGACCCAGAACAGAAATCTAAACTCATCATTTAGATATCTGTCTAGCCGGGAATCGAACCTGGGACCCACGGCGCGTCAGACCGGTAACCGCTCCGCCACGGGTAGGTTTAAGTTTACATAAAACATTATTTAAAAGGACTATAAATATTGTGCTTTTTCTCCAGTAACTTCTCAGTCTTTTTTCTAGAACTTTTCGTTACTACAAGAAAAAAGACATTAAATATTCAAAGAAAGTAGAATCAGTACTAACGAAGTTACGATCCGATTCAATCGAAACCGCTAATTGGATCATCCATACAAATTAATTATTAATTAATTAGTCGTTCCTCAAGTTTGCAAAAGTTTCACCAATGTTACGATTAGCTTTGAAAAGTTTTCTTTGTTTGTTCTTTGTTTTATAAACCTCTTCTATAAATTGGCAGTGAAGTGGAGATTTAAATTTTCAATTTGACTACAATATTCAATAGAGTGGTTTATTAGCCGAAACAATGTTAGACGAAATAATTAAGTAGAATACACAAATTGTTAGCTTAAATTTGTCTGTAGTTTTCAAATAAAATGTTTAATTTTACTGTTAGACAATAATCTATGTTTTTTCAAACATATAGAGTTCATAGAGTAGTACGTTTTTTCGGGATGAAAGGTACTCTATGTCCTTTTCTGGACCCTTACTATGTGTGTGCAAAATTTCATACCAATTGGTTGAGTAGTTAAAGCGTGAAGGTGGTACAAACAAACAAATAAACGGACATTCGCATTTATAATAATTAGGATAGGATGATGTTCCAACTTAGTTTTCAGGAGTTCACATTTTTGTGACTTCCTAATACCTATTTGGAGTCCATAACAATGTTCCCCGGCGAAAAATTCCCCTTACATGGGCCACATGTATGTTAGTTTTACTATCCAAAAAGTATAATATAATTCGCGCGTGTATCGAATTTTTTATCACGCGTGTTTAGGTTAGCAAATAGAGTTATGCCAAAAATATTCCATATGGGACTTTTAATACAATTTTCTCATCTGCATGCGAACATATGGCGCATGCTGATAACTGTTTACATTACAATATTTTATTACAAAGATGTGCGATGTTGGAATAAATATTTTTGCCTATAAATAAATATTTGGCTGTTTTTCACACATCTACTTAAAATTGATGCATGAATAAAAAAATAAGATTACTATTAGTCTCCGTTGTATTATATTACATATTTTACGGTTGTTTAAAAAAGGACGCAGAACAGTTAAAACATTTAACTCCTTTGTTTGTTAATCGATTTATTTATTACTGTTTTGTTTGGCTAATAGCAAATATTTATTTATTTTTTATTTTACTTATTTATTTAAATTACAAGACTTATTTAAAATTATAAAAAATACAATTAACATTTCAAACCTTAATAAAAAAAATCCGTCATATTTTTAAAAAGTGACATTAACGGAAAATCAAGAATGTTTGATTATGATTTAATTTCAATGAAGTAGGTACATACCTACTTTAATTTAATAATTGGTGTATACGTGTATGTGTGTGTCCATAGCAACCACGACACAGGAGAAAATCCCACTGTGAGGCATGATTATAGAAAGCATTGTAAGTTTTTAAGTTTTAAGTCCTTTACGAAGTATGTCGTATGCGTTGTTCTCTCCAAGGATTGAGTAAGAAATCCTTGTGTTAATGTATTTTGATCATCAAAGCGTACAAAGTCCTAGGTTTCCGCTCAGATTTACAAAGTTAAGCAACGTTCAACTCATTCGGGACTTGGATCAAGTATAACCAAAGACTAACTTTCATATACGAGTCTGTGCTTCCAGGGTCTTACTTTCTTATTCTTTGTTTTTAAAGGTATACTATAAACACAAATATGCAGTCCACCTCCAGTATGTGGTCACTGTGGCCCATGGACATTCATATCTTCTAAGGGTTGATATGAATTTGCACTGAATTGGAATTTAATGAGTTGCGGCACCAGAAGATTACATTGATCCTTTTTTATTTGATCGAAGTAGCAAACGAGCATGTAGTTCACTTGATGGTAAGTGGCCACTGCCGCCCATGGACATCTGTAATCAACCACAGATAAGATCACAGTCCTACCGGCCACCACATCTATGGCCGCCATTGGTCGGCATTGTTACCCCTGAGGACTAAGTTGGAACGCCTTGGATAAGTACTACATTACCACACCATTCGAGCCAGAATACACCAGCGCTGAACACTGCTGATATAAGTCAGAAATAGGAGTAGCGGCGGTGTCAACGGATATGGCCTATATGGATATATCATGGCTCTACCTTTTGCTAAGTTCTTATCCTAATTTTGTGAAAATAACCCGCGACACTCGTATATATTGAAGTAAGAAGCGAACATGCAGTCCAACTGAGGGTAGGCAGTCATTACAGCCCAGGTAGAACAGTTCTACCTGAAGCCAATCTTACTAAGACAATCGGCTTATATATCCTGTAAAACTCAGTTTAAGTACGATTGTTGAAACGGCTAGGTAAATGATACACTTGTCCCTGTAGTCCCGGGACCAGAATAGGGCTACGGTATCCCCTGCCTGTCGGAAGAGGCGACTAAAAGGGGGCTTCTGGGGTTGCGGGCGGCTCGAGTGGTAGTATTTTTATAATGCTTAAGTGGGTATTGTGATATATCCAACATAAATGTGTAGATAGATAATATAAGATAATTTAAATTATTGTTTTAAAGCAGGAATCGCTAACATGATAATGGCTAACCTTTGATATTAATACAATATTGAGTTCATACTCGTTTGCTTGGCCTTATAAATATGTCAATGGCGGCGTCGTCCCTTAATCCGAGAATAAAACAATCGATACCGCTGAATCGAGTCGGTACGTCCATTTTCCAGATATCCACAACGATATCTGAAAATGGACTGAACGATTCGATTCGACATATGAATACCTACTCATTATTTTGTAAAACACTAACTAAAATTGACGACCATGGTTAACACGCCGGACTGCTAATCTGAGGGTCCTGGGTTCGATTCCCAGGTGGAAATTTAAATGATGAGTTTAAAATTTCCGTTCTTGGTCTGGGTGTGACCTTGTCTTGTGTGTTATCTATGGCACCCACGACACAAGGAATCCTTGCGTGGGGCTATGAGTGTGAAGCGTTATTTATTTGTAAAACAATAAAATATATGTTTAGAATAAATAATCCTAATAAAACATGAGATTTAAAGAAATGGAATCCATCCAGAGTTCCATAACGTTTTGATTCGAAACTCGTATTTGGCCAGCTTGGTAGAGTCGGTTTAGTCTAAACCAGTGGTTCTCAAACTTTTTTGGTAGCGGAACCCTTTTAAAAAACGAAATTTTTGACGGAGCCCCAAAATAAACTTAAACGTTACGTACGTACGTATTTTTATAATGGGTAATTATTTTACAATGTAAGTGTATACTATAATAAAAGAAAAAAAATAATGAATACATAATGTTCAGTGGTCACTGTTGTTCATGGACGTCTAAATTAACCCCAGATCAAATCAAACTCTTATTTACAGTTGGTCATAGATGCGTTGCTATACTTAAGGACTAGGTCAAAATGCTCGAGTAAGTATTTTTTTTATTTTTAATAAATTTGTTTCAACGAATACAATTGATATAATATACCAATATATCGAAGCACATCGCAAGGAAACCTATACACTAAGATTTACCTACCCATAATGTTTCTCATGCTCAATGAGACAGTAATTGATCAGATAATGATCATCATAATACACTTACCTACATTCATTATGATAAACAAGGCCAATAGACTAGTACTAACATTAGATAATCGATAACATAAAGGTACATAAGTAGGTAAGTGTACAAATTGATGGATGATAAAATATTAGTAACCAAAGGTTTATTTGCACTGGTAATTGATTTCAACAGAATTATTATGGAGCCATTACTCAATTTTAGTACAAAGTCTACGCGTATGTTCGTAAATATGCTACGAATCAAGGTTGTAGTTGTTTTGAAAATATTTCGTAACTAGTTTTTGATCGCCGCTTCGTTTCGTTAATGTGTGCATGTAACGCATTTATTATAGTCAGGTGTTTATGCTTTAAGTATAATACAAATGTAATTCAAAGACAAAAGAAAGTAGGTTGTAGGTATAAAAATATTTTTATATCCCTCAAAAGTCTTCTATGTCCTTTTCAGGATGCCTGGCAATGTGTGTATAATTTCATAATGATCGGCTAAGTAGTTGAAGCGTGAAGGCATTAGAAACAAACAAACATATAAACGGACATTCGCATTTATAATAACTAGGATTTAAGGATAGGTACTAAAAGTATTTTTGTGATAATCACGCAACATTTATAGCCATACTATAGAATTTACTGTGTTATGCTATGACGTGAGTCAATCGTTAGACTCCAAAAACGATGGTCGTAACATTCATGGTTGTCAAGGTAAATCTTACCTACTCTCACAGAACGAGCAGGACTTTGTTTGATTTCCTCACAATGGTTAAATGTGAATTAATATGTGAATTTACGTGCCTCAAAGATCCTTACGGATTAGGGATTTTATTGTAGAAATGTACAATATGACTGCATAATTTCATTAAGATAAAAAGACCCACACGGTCTTGGTTTAATATCTCATTCATAAATTAATTAAGAGCGTATCTTTCTAAGGCAAAGGTGCGTTAGAATTTGAATTCAATACCTTCAACACTAACCGTTTTTTTCTCTGTTTAATTCCCGAGTCCCAAAATTCTGAATAACTGCCGTTTACTGGTTACGACTGACGTAACCTTGGTCGTACGACCACATTAGGGCTTAAGGTCAAGGTTCCATCCACAAAAAGACGAGTGAAATCATAAGAGGACCTTTATTTAATTAGCTCGTGTCACTGAACACTTTGTTCGCTTCGCCGCCGATCGTCAGTCTTATATCGTAGGAGGAATACATTTTTATATTTGTTTATAGCCTGTTCAAGCTATTCTGTTTTTGGTTTGTGCGCGAATCTACGTAATCCGCCTTTTCATCAAGAAAGGGTTATTTCTAGTTCTAGTCTGTAAATAAAGATAACACAGTTGAGCACAGCTTTCTGTTTTGCGCAAGTAGCAGGTTAGTTGTCACTGCTATCCACGGATAGGTTAAAGATCGGCCATCAATGTATTGGTAATTTGCTCCCCCTGAGGACTAAGTTGAAACGCCTCGTATAAGTGTATCACACTTACTACATCGTTGTTAAAAGCAGAAATATATGTGCTATTTTTTAGGTACAACAGTTGAAAAAGGTGAGATAATGAAATTTTAACGTACGTGTGTACACAGACGAAACGACTGGATCAAATATTATTGTGACTCCCGTACAAGATAGTTAGAGGACTTTGTGAGTCACGCACAAAAGTGAAGGGCTATACGTGTTATATAATGACGCTTTTAAAACAGAAGATACCAGGGAATTTGAAGGTTGTAGAAATCTTTTGATTAGACTCCGGCGGCGGCACCACCGCACCGCCACAGCTACCTAATAATGTTAAACACTGCTGTGTTCTGGCTTGAAGGGCGAGGTAAGGGATACATACAATCGAGGCGTTTCAACTTAGTCCTCAGCCTCAGTTAATGTTTTTATATGGGTTTGATAACAAATGTCCTGGGGGCAGCATTGGTCACTTACCATCAGGTGGATTGCATGCTCGTTTGATTCTCCGTTGTTATAAAAACAATAAGGCGGCAATCACATGTCATGATACAAGTTTTTGTCTTGTAACAAGGGGAAAGGTTCGACTTTTGAGGTGAGATAAGAGAAGAGAGGTAAAGGAGAAATTTGGCGCAGATATAGATGTCTAGAATAGCAGGCAACATTTTATCTCGGAAAATGTACGTTTCCCATGCGATATATTGTTTTTGTTTTCACAGAGCAAGGGATCGACATGACTTAATGCATAGTGATAGTTTAGGGGTCAGACGATGAAATTGGCTATTTTTTATCCAAAAACTCCAAAAATGCCTGGTACCCATGGGATACCCTTATGATAAATTTGAGTTGGTTTTTTATTAACTTAAATTAGCAAACGAGCATGCAGTCCACCTTATAGTAAGTGGCCACTGTTGTCCAAAGACATTTGTAATCAACCCCAGATAAGATCACAATCCTACCTGAGGTCAACAGATGCGTTGCTACGAATTAAGTTGGAACACCTCGGTTAAGTCCCTCCCTAACCAGTCTAACCACACCCTTCAAACCAGACCACAGTAGCGCTTAACACTGCAGAAATAGGTGTGGCAGTGGCCGCATATGATATGTTATTGAAAATTCCCATAAATATTATGGAGATAATCATTTTGCGTTATCCCACTTCGTGACCCACTCCCTTAGAACCCGCCTCCGAACTTTAATTTGGAGGATTATATCTTTTGACATCTGTCATCTAACTCGGATGAGAGTTGAGATCCAACTCGATTTCGGCTTTATGTAAAACTTTAATTCGGTTGAAAGCTCAACTTATTGAATTAATTTTGTAGTGTTCGTTTATGTGAAATAATATGTTTTAATGAGTAATATAGGGCATTTAAATTATAATTAAAGAGGTCTAAACTTAAATGATTTTTAATGGAATT
The DNA here is from genome assembly GCA_018251915.1 of Urbanus proteus proteus. Classification (NCBI taxonomy): domain Eukaryota; kingdom Metazoa; phylum Arthropoda; class Insecta; order Lepidoptera; family Hesperiidae; genus Urbanus; species Urbanus proteus. Next base: position 7,584 of record DWPV01003285.1, on the reverse strand, counting down.
TTATTTTGAGAATTAAGACAATTGATTTGCATCAAAAGCTAATTATTTACCTAAACAGCAACAACTACTTTGGTTTAATAGGAATGTTAAAAAGTAAAAGTCTGAGATGCGGAGTGGCCAAAGATGACAAAACACACAGACAGTTGTTATTAAAGAAAAATAATAAAAAGTCGCGATACGGGAGTGACTCTTGCGATAGAATATCCAGAGATGACAAAAGAAACAACGGTATAGCTATCTTCAGATTATAAAGCAGAGATTTTTACTTTGGAATATTTATTCTGCGATTATTTAAGAACAACATCTGTTTTCATAATCAGAATCATAGTTTTATATAATTTATCAATGTATCATATTCTTGTCATATTGAAGAATTGAAGAGAAAAGAAGAACATCATTAAGAATTGAGTAAGTACCTACCTATGTACATATTCCAAGCAATGTAAGATAGCATACAAATAATATTCTTATAAGTACATATAATATTGTTGATTAACTTATAATTTTACCAGATTGGAAGAAACGTAGAGTTGTCGCAAACGTTTTACAAACTACAAACAGAAGTTAATTTATTTTTCTACCAAATCACTGAACGTATCGTTATTCAGTAATCAGAGCAAGATAGGTTTTTATTAAACTTCAGCTGGCTTCGTAGTAGATTGGTATCGATTTTATGCCTCAGTTAAGTGGTCCTCTATACCTACTCTTGGGTGTAGGTCAACAACAGACTTAAGGAGGGCAGGTCACTGTCTTATATTGTTATCAATATGTACATTGTACTTTAAACGTCTTAAATTGGTTAAGGTCATAGTGGATGATGCTTGACGCTTCTGCTCTCCTGGTACCGCGCTTGCGTTTACTGTGTTGTGGGTGTCATGACACATACATAGAAAAATGTACAATGTACCAAGACCCAAACCAAAAAGTAAAATTCAGTATGTTATTGATATAATAATATGTTGAAGTGATATAGTTATTCCTTTATATATATACCTATAACTTTTTAGGTGGGTTACCCATCACTTTTTTATATAGCCATCTGTTCGTGAAAAATTTATATAACTTGTCTATTGATCATTCATGATTAAAGTCCGATCGACTTAGAGTTCAATACACTACAATACACATTACACATTAAACTCGGTCGATAGTTGCACAACCATTTATAATAATGCAATCGACGTGATTTTTATTATTGGTACAGAAAAATTATTATCCGAGATCGGTCACCGATTGCTACCCCTAAAGACTAAGTTAAAACACATAAATGTCTTTTCATTAATACACCCTTCAAAATCAAAATCAAAATCAAAAATATATTATTCAAAGTAGATTCTTTACAGAACAGTGGATTCTTTACTTTTGAAGGTCAATAATATTTTTCTTCTACCACCACTTCAGAAGGTGTTTAGTTATGGAGAAGAAGCGGCGCAAGAAACTCCATAACATCCAGAATACAGTAGCCCTTAATATGAGTCACGAGTAGGAAGAGCAGTGGTTCCCTCTAAGATTTATACAACCTTTAAAAGTCACATATCTTAAAAAATAAATAGAAATCTAAGGTTTTTCTCCTTTTTTACCTTTACCGTTTATATACTAGTAAGTGAGAAAAGTCAGATACATATACCGAGTTTCGAAGCGAGGTAAAAGGCCGAAATTTACACCACTGGGCTATATACCTGATTAAAGTAGCGAAGTTCGTATTTCTGTCGCGAAGTTAACTTAATTAAAGTAACTATGTTTAGTACAGCTTCGTAGAGCGCAAATAAACACCTGAGAGTTAGTGTTTTTGTCTTGTTTTGATCTAGTTCAAAATTTCCCCGTTAAATTGTTAAATACTGTATTTACTAACTGGTATTTGCTGGTCTTTAAAATATTTGTTTAGGCCCCTTTAAGGCGCGTTCCCACTATGTCGTAACGATTAATTTACCGTTGGACGACTGTCGTCTCTAGCTGTTCCCATTTAAACGATTGTTGGTCGTCAATTTTTTTTATCGTTTAATGACTATTATATCTAGCTGTTTCCATTGGATCACGACGACATTTTATCGTTTCACGGCAGTCGGTTTGTCAATATATCGTCACTGCAAAAAAATGTCGTAGACGACAGTAAATCATGTCGTTCAAACTACACGATTATATGTCGTTACGACGTAGTGGGAACGCGCCCTGATGTGTTTATTTTACACGTAGAGAAGATTCGAAAGAACATAATCGTTTATAAATTATGGAAAAATACATTGTATAAGATAAATGGATTAAAGACGGAAGAATTATGGTTTTTATATGATCAAAGTAGCAAACAAGCACGCATTCCACCTGATGGTAAGTAGCTACTGCCGCCCATAGACATCTGTAATCAACCCCAGATAAGATTACAATCCTACCTTCGGTCGAACCGTCACGTTCCTACCTGAGGGCTAAGTTAGAACCCCTCGAATAAGTATAAAAAGTATTTATTCGGTAAAGAGGGTTATTCATGCAAGTCGCTTACATAAGTTATTGGGAATTAACCTACATGTTCATATGCCTTATATAAGAATATAACTCAATTAAAATGTCATACGTCAACGCACACGAGGTTCAATGATGTATTAATACCTAATATAGATCAAGCCTATTTTAGTATTGCACTTTGAATATCAACTTATATATAGGTACCTACTCGTATAGTTTAGGTACTAAAACAAACTTATATGCATACATGTAATACTCGTAAAATGAAAGATACGGAATGCGTAGATTATAACCGAACTTCAAAGTTAAGCAACGTCGGGTGCGGTCAGTAGATGGATGGGTGACCCCTAGTCGAAAAAATTTCATGAGCGTTTCCGTGCTTCAGAGGTCACGTTAAGCTGTCGGTCCCAGGTCGTTCCCGGTTGTTATCATTGCATAGCAGTCGGTAAACTTTGTCGGAGGCCTTATGGGCGGTTTGACAATTTTCAACACGGGTTGGCCACTAACCGTATCCCCTCCACCAACATGCATTGGAGCAGCGTGGTGGAATACGCTCCAAGCCTCAGTTGTGGTTGAGGATCCGTGTCCAGTAGTGGGACATAAAAAGGGTTGTGGCACTATGTCTAATCATATATATTTATGCAAATAAAATAGTTTGTAGAACTGAAAATACGTAATACCTAACAGAAAATTCGTATGATTTATCACCTGTCAATTAAGTTATGGATAAATGATCCGATATACGGAAAAGTAGTGAAAGCGGCGAATTTGAGCATGAATATGTTGTATGTATATTTAAAAATCTTGATAAAAGCATATAATTTCACAATTTAGTTGGATTATTTAAAACTTTTTTATGTGTGGGTATATCCACACATTTATATCGTTACATCTCAGAATTCTACATATTTTTTAGCTAATGAAGACGAATACAGTTCAAACATGAATTACATACATACAAATTAAACATGTTTTTGTATTTGAATGTATGCAATTACTATTATTTTGGTATAACTGCATTAAATACATAATAGTATGTTTTATACATTAAATATTGTATTTAATATTTTAATGCATATTTTGTACAATATAAAAGTTATCGTTTATCCTTGTATTTTATATATAATTTACATCTGATATATTTTTACACGTTCCACGAAATTACTCATAAATTATCTTTTCCTCCAAATTCTGTTGGTGACGTTCATCATAATTATATTTTTCTTTTCTAAAATAGAACCATACAAAGTTTGGAAATTCTTAATTAGTCCTAAACAGCTGTGCGAAGAACTTTTACCTATATTGTTAGAATTGTTTCGGATACAATTACTTTTAAGATTAAATGTCTTGTAAATAAAATTAAATTAAAAAATACAAATATTTTTGTTTGCACTATGTGGATAGTACTTCTTCAACAATGGAATTAAAATATATTGTATCCATTGATCAATATACAAGCTAGGACTTTTCCTGTCACGCACGTTAATTCCCGCATTCCTGTCACATACAAGTCAAATGAGGATATGATTAACATGCTGCAAACTCATCACGATCCACGTGCGTGTAGCAAGATTCACAAGAAAAATATCTATGAGACATTAGAATGAAATTTGCGCGAAAACCTGCGTGACAGGAAAAGGCCCTATACACATAATATAGACGTAAGCTGCTCAATTTATTACTTACGAAATATTTGTTATTGTTTTTAAATGATGCATTACCCTGGTTACCAAACATCAATAAACATTGCTATACTGCTGAACACTATCGAAGTAAAAAAAAACTGAAATTTCCAAAATCGGACTCACGAAATGTATGAGGTAATTCAAACACCGTACGTTATTCCACGGTGATTCTGTTTCTTATGAGTGACAATAGATGGCGCTTTTTACAATTTTCCATATTGCATTAATGATTTGATTGATGATAACATCTATATAAATTGTATAAGAGTGGCATGCAAAGAAAGAACTCGTTACCTCTGTCTAGGACTCTTGCTTTCGGTGCTGGCGTTGTTGCTGGAGTCATCGTCTTCTTCTCTTGAGGTGGCTGCAGAGAGGGCTCTGGAAGAGGCAGCGTTGACCTCGCTGCCATCGTTGTCCTCACCTTCTGAAGTCCGACTGGATCCTTCTTCTGCCTGGAAAGTAACCTCAGGTATAATAATAAGCCATATTTAGGTCTACGTGTGCTATCAAATAGTGTGTTTAGAGTGCAGGAAAGAATTATCAGTTGTAGTCAATTACATATAGTTTAGGAAGTGAATGAGCCAGGAAATTAAAATCTACTATTCCACTGCATACCTTTTTATAATGTTCTAGAATAAGTGTGTATTAATACTATTAATGTAGTCTACTATAGTTGTTTGTATCTATTATGTGTTGTAGTTATCTTGAATATATATTTTTTTCTTTCTTTCTTTCTTAATCGTTTAGTAAAATAGTTATAGCTGCAGTATTAGCTTCTAGGTGCGGGTATTTAATTTTGGATGTTTATAACATGTGTATCGTAATAATGCTACGACACAATTTGTACTTTTGCAGTTGTTTACGAAAATTTGTTAAAATTGTTTTTATGTTCAATAAATCCTTGAAATTTTTAAATCTTTGATATTTACATATTTGAAATAGATTTGTGTGAATGTATTCATATATTATGATAATGTTCTTTTTTACAGTTTTTGTATTTTGCGGAATTTGTAGTGATAAAGTATTTAATGTAAATTCCTAAAGAGAAAATTATATTTTCAATTTTCATTGAATTATTATAACATCATCCTCAAGTAATTACGCATTCATTTTATGGACAAAAAGTTTATGGATAATTATAATTATAAAGAATTTTCTCGTTAAAACCAAATCAGCGAAATAAAGCAATTTTCACGAACAAAGGGTTGATTTTAATAAAAATCAATTTCATGAAATGTGATCCACAATCGGTTCTATTGAAATGTTACCGAAATAGGATCAAAGTGGAAGCGAAAAATTTAATCTTTACGATCACGATTTCCTAATATCGTAATGGTTATTTATTTAAATCGTATCAATGGCGTGTTACTGAATGCTTATTAAATTAATACAACGGACAGCAGTTGTGTTTAATAGTCTATGCAACCTAAGGACAATTTTGTTTAAACTTAAAGTAAACTTGATTACATTTTCGGTAGTAACAACTTAATAATTAGTTATCAAATTTAGTCATATGAAATTACGAATGTTATAATTTAAGAGTTAAACCAGTCAAAATTATTGCTAGAATTAAAATGATCCTGTTATCTACTTTAATTGGAGCTTTTATTTTTCTTCCGTTTATTATCATTTTTATTATCAGCAGCTTTTACAACAACATCAGGACCTATCATTACTTAAAAACAACATAGTAAAAATAAAACGGGATTCAATTATCAAAGAAAAAATTATAAATAAAATATTCCAATCACGGAACATTCATATTAATTAATTTGAGTAGGTGCGATAAACATACGATTCTAGTGCTACGACATCTGATCGGATTGTCAGTCGTACGATATATCCCATATATCGTAGTATTGAAATAAGATTCGTCAACTATAGACGTCTAGACCGATGTTATTTTATTCATAAAGTAGCTGATTTAGTCTACACGTGCGAAGAATAGCTTTCAGATAATTTTAAAAATTCTGTCGCGTCGCAACCAATTTTGCTGTGCATAAATTGACTAGAAATATTCTGGCAAGCAATATACTTTTTCATCAATTGGTAAATTCATGCTATATTTCCAAATTATACGTTATCATGCAAAATTCTCATATCATGCGGCATTTTAATTAAATTTTCGATTCTGATTATTTATAAATTCAACCTTAGTCATAATAGAGAACAGATTCAAATGGCTGAGGAGTGATGGATCAATATTGCCTAGAAATTAAATTATTAGAAGTTTAGTTAAAAAAAAAACAATAAAACGATAATTCCACCCTCTCACATGTTTCTTAATTAAGCGGTCTATTTTGGTTTTACTAAACTTTATATTCAGACTCTTTATGGCTAGATTTGGTTGAAGCAGGCCGAGAAATAGTCTTTAAAAATATTTTAGTTCAAAAGAGCTATAGACATAGGTATAGCCACGTAACTCTAACTTATAATTATGTTAGCAAACCCTTTTTATTATTATCACTTTAATATTACATTTTGTACCGATATGTTCATAATTATATTTTTTATTGAAATTACTTACCTGAATTCTTATAAGTGGAATGGTTTCTTCTCTATTTATATACATTATTATAGTTCCTTTATTGTGTTTTTATATTTAATAGATAATTTTATAAAAGTCGAATGTTCTTGAGCGCTTGTTCTAAAAATTTAAAGAACTTTACATGATATAAATTTCCTATAAGTAATATAGTCTATAAGCTATTCTATATTTATAAATGCATTTTATATCTACATGACAAATGTTTTCTAGTACTATGTATCTACATCTAATTATGATTTTTATGCATTTTTTATAAAATATGTTTCATATCAGAGTATCATAAGGTAATTTGTGGAAAACCACATTATAATATTTACACAAAATGTATGGTACATTTTAAAATGTATACTTAAAAATAAACATAACTTGGGCAGTCCATGGGCAGCAATGGCCTTACCACCACTCGCTCGCTTACTCTTCCTACTTAGATTATTTAAAAAAAAAACGCTTTCTACACATAGCCACACAGTAGGATTTTCTCTTATGTCGTCAGTGCCATGGACACAAGACGAATACATACACCCAGACCCAGAATATAAATCTAAACTCATCATTCAGATCTGTCTAGGCGGGAATCGAATCCGGGACCTGAAAACCCGGAAGTGTAAAATAAAATCCTACATAATAATAATTATTATTATTATAAATGCGAATGTCCGTTTATTTGTAACGCCTTCACGCGTTAATGACTAAACCGATCGTTATGAAATTTTGTAAACATATTGCCAGGGGTCATCTACTCCCGAGGGATAGAAAAGTAACTTTTATACCTACAATGTACCTACTTTTATATCTACGGCCTCTTTATGCGAATGTATACATGAGCGCGAGCGAAGCTGCGGGTAAATTCTAGTACAGAATAAATCGTTATATTTGTTCGTGTAATGTCCGTTC